>JAPYZR010006126.1:0-10025 GCA_030522945.1 Trichopria nigra
TCAAGACAATCTTGCGAGCGAAGCGAGCCGGGGGTCCAGGGGGCAGAGCCCCTTTTTGGGGTTGGCGGCCGGAGGCCGCAGGGGCGAAGCCCCTAGTTTCAATATGAAATTGGAGCAGACCCTGAAACATTGGAGTCTGTACGGTCTGCGACATAAGGGTAGAATATGTCGGACACCCTTCTATTGCAGACCATATATTAGACATTGTATAGTGCTCGGGGAGTTTAAGGGTTTTAGTCGGTAAGTATACCTTGCGATTACCAGCTGGTAAGGAAGTCCGACGCATGGGTAAACCAAACAAAATCGTCAATCTCCGGTTTCCCTGCGGTGTCTACTAATGTACCCCCTCCGCAAAAGAAAAAAAATTAATAATATAACAATAATATTGCTGTTGAAAGAGAGAACCACAGTTTTCTTATTTGTGGAACAGTTCCCAATACGAATCTGCTTTTTAAAAGTCATAACTTTCCGTGAGAACTACAGTTGAGTGTTACAATTTACTACTTCGTTCTCCGAGGATTACCTACAGGCGTTTTGAAATGACAATTCCTACCAATTACCTTTTCTCACGTAATTTCCCATTTATTATAGGTCATATTTTTACATTATACATTATATATTTTTCATTTATTTCTTTGCAAAGTGCAATAGCAAAATTTCATTTATATTGTTAAGTATAATCCGCAACTTATTATTCTACAGCTATCTATTATATTATAAAGAGCATATACAATACATTGGGTATTACAATACAATAATGTAGAAAGTATTAGCAATAGCAATATTTTTATCTATGAACATTTAAAATAATGATTCATAATTTTAGTGGAAATTGTCAACAGTAATAAATTATAATAACCTACACATGCGCAAAGTCCGTAATTATTATTATTGTCGCTAAAAAAAATTTGATTTAATCATTTTCAAATAAAGAACAATAATAATTTAAAATATAGAGAAGATTGTTTCTTATTCGTTTATGGATACTTTAAAATTCATTTAAATACGTGTATATGTCGACTATTCAGTATTATGTATCAAACATTTTGACGATAATTTGGTTGATAATGCCCGAATAAAAAAACTATTTTATTTATTCCTAAACAAATATAATTATTTAAATTTTTACAGACGACAGTGAATATATAGATTCATTTTTTTAGAAATAGTAGCCTTTTTAACAGTAAGTATAATGATTTAATATTGTTTTAATTGAGCTATTTTTATTCAACATGCTGTCTTTTGAAACTTCTCATTTTAATTGTTTAAGAATACAGAGAGTTATCCGAACCTACATTGCAGTATGCAATGTTTTCTCGCGTGTTGAAATTTGTGCCAATTGTGTTCTAGTAAGTCTTATACCTTTGAGACCCTGTGTATTCCTGTAACAGATTTTATCGACATTTGCATCTGTTGCGTGCATTTCTTTTCCAGTCTATTCAATGACAAGTGGTTCTAAAATATATACATTATGAATCGTCAAAAACTATTACATTTTCAGATCTAATGTTATAACTGTATTATTGTATAAATAAAACTGGTCAGAACTGAATAATTTTTAATCTGATTTTCATTATTCTAAATTTATAGACTTATAAAAAATTATTCTTTTTCGCTTGAGTTTCCTTTGAGATACTAAATTTCTAAACTTATATAGATCTGGTTCTATTAGAAGAACACATTCCACGTTGGAGCCATTTTATAATGTGCATTATAAAAAGTAATGTACTTTTTCACCATTTTCGAAAACCAAAAAGTAAAAAAGTTACTAGAATAATATATATAAAAAATGTGCGAGTACCAATTGCAAGTTGGATCAACTTGGATCTGACTAGTTTTTGGTTTATATCCGTACTAAATTAGTGGGAGGTAGGCCAAAAAACATTATTTTTGCAAAAAATACCGACTCAAGAGTAGGTTATCTTTTTTTTTATTTGTCCGATTAGAATTCAATTTCAAATTCAAAAAATTGTGTCTTTCTTAATTTATATAGAGGAAAATGACGAAATTTTTTTTTTTTCATTGAACAATCAAATTAAAAATTCGGTTGAAAATCAGAATGCTCTTACTTAGATCACTTCTTATTTGTCTTTGAATAAAATATTTTTACTCAAATACAAGAGACATTTTACAGCTTTATTAATATCTTTCGCAGCGGCCATCTTGGGCGAAGCCCCGATAGAGGGCCGTGATTTAAAAAATTTTCTTTGCTTCATGTATATACTAAATAATTCGTTTGACCACCGATTTCTAACTTAATTTGCGCAAATTGCAGAATATAAGTCATTCTCCTATCGTTTTTATCGTAATCAAGTTTTTCAATTCAACTGAAAATCAGTATCGGCTACTTCCGTTTTCTGTTTTGTGAATAATGCCCAATCTGCGATGCTAAATCGAAAAAGCACACGCGATGCGCTAAAACTTTTTTACAAAACGAGGCCCGTAAATATGAATAAAAAAGCAGCAATATAGGCGCAAGTTGCATCCGTACAGTCGTCCGGATTTCCTAGAGTCCAGTGCATTTATTAAGCCGTTCGCACAGGTGTGTTAACCAATGCGTATCGCACGTAGCATTAAAATATTGTAATGAAATATCCCACTTTGAAGTTGACCGCACGGCGTGCCGTTCACACTAGCCGGTGATTACGTACCCGTTCTGTGGGGCGAAGAAACTATGCGGTAGCCACATTCGGACTTATATATATGTATATAATGATGTAATATAAGACAAAATGAGCATCAGCGAATAACATTGTCTTATAAACAAAACGATTAATATTTCTCGCCAAATCATCGAGATATCATGTTTAGTAAAAATTGATTATAATTCAGATCGTAAATCCATTTCAATTCAACAACTTCAAAATAACAACGAAATATAAAAATATAATCTTTAATAAAATAATGCAACAAAATTATCGCAACTAGTGATGTAAAATGATCTCATCAGTGTAGTGCTGACAATTTTACTTGTCCGAGATTATTTTGCCTTACATGCTCCTTACGATATTTCCTTAAATAACTTGCAGGAAGAGTGATTTCGAGAATTTGTACTTTTAGACCGCCTAAGAGAAATTGAACTTTATTTAAAAAATAAATAAAGAAAATTAATAAAAAAGAACATTTTATTTTATTCAAGATATATATATATATTCAATAATATTGGAAATTACGAAGTATGTGTTTATTATATATCGCCGTCTACAAATTATCTTCACGTTTGTCAAAGGCTAAACGTATATACGAAGGATTTACAAGAGGTCCAAATCACTCTTACGTCGCAGTTCACGTACGGTTAAAAACGTCACTTAAAGTTTGATTTGGACGCCCGCATGTTCTTGAAACATTTCGATTTTTACCACGGTTATGTCATAAAGTTCAGCGCCAACACTGTTTTTTAAAATTATTTTCCTTTCTTAGCCCGCTATACAGTCTTTCAGCTGCGCAAAATAGAAATGATTCCTCACAAAAGCGATTTGTCCTTCGCTTTACGGAATTCATGATAACGATTGATTAATTATCAAACGAATTTACATGAACCGGAACGAAATCTCGTGCCTATAAACATGACTGATGTTATTTCTTTATTTTCACTGCGCATGCACTTAAAACCTACAAATTAGCTTACGTCTTTTATGTCAAAATAATGTACAGACGAAAAATCGCAAATCAATTTAAATTTAACGCTTGTACATTTCGCGTTACTTGTATATTATAATATATACTGAAAATGACCATATTCGAAACTTCACCCACCGGCAAAGTACTTAAGTTGTATACAAGTAATGCTGTAATTCTTCAATCTAAACCCTGTTTATTGTGTTAAGACTGCACAAGATAACGTCGCCTGCATGCCTTCAGGGGTACAGATGACATTATTTTATATATACTGTACATTGAAAGTCGACAGCCCGAAGTTCCATTCAAATTGCGTAGTTTGAATTTTTTTTCCTTCCACCACCCAATTTTGTAACTTTTGATATTAAATTCAAAATCAGCTATACACTGAAAACCCCCGAGTAACGAGTTCCGATCAAATTCCACGTAAACCTCACTTAATTATCGCCCCCCTCCCTCCTAATCAAATTCCTCACCTTATTCAAAGCTGTTGCAATTGGATTTCAAATCAAATCCCCTAAAAACACTTGGGTAACGAGATTCGATCAAATTTGATTAGTGGAGTCATATTACCGGAGATGTCGAAAAAATGGGAACTGTTCTGGAGGAGCAGTTTTTATTCTGGAATCGGTCATGGACAATGAATATGAAGACATCCTGAAGTTTCCACATTGTATCTGGTCCGGAACATTGTTTTTTTTTTCACATTTAAACAAAAATCCAGTTTTTCACATTTTCTTTTGCGGATTTTTGCGAATATCTCTATAACAAGTGACTTTTCCTAAAATTGTAAAGCAATTAGCTGCATGTTTTGAAAAATAAATAAAAACGAAAATTCATCATGGTATGCGGTATTTATTTTTTTTTTGAGGTTAGGTTGCAAGATTTTCGAACCCCCCCTCCATCCATGGTATTTGTGGGTAATTCAATCACTAAGAGATTGGTATTTTATTTTTCTCTGTACGATGAATAGATCCGAGATGTTCACAAAAAATCGTAAAAGAAAATGTAAAAAACTTATTTCTTTTTTTAAATGTTAAAAAAAAATGTTCCGGACCAGGTACAATATGGAAACTTCAGGATGTCTATACTCATTGTCAATGACCGATTCCAGAAGAAAAACTGTTCCTCCAGAACAGTTCCCATTTTTTCGAAATCTCTCCGGTAATATGACTCCACTATAGACTTTACGTAATTACATTTTCCTCCCTTTCCCTCATTTCGTAATTTTGTATTTTGACACTGAATTTAAAATTAGCGTACCCAAAATACGGCCGAATAACGGTTGGCGTCCTCCCCCTCCGCCCCAACATCCCATTTTCAATTTTGGATTTTTGATAAGCGGTGGATCCGCCAAACTTTCCAGTGATTCGGTTGCTCGAAATTACACGTTCTAAAAAAAATGTATATTCCTATGCAGATTATAGTTCATGAGGTAACCAAGTAATAATAGTCCACAAATGTTATTATTCATCCTCGTGTGATGATATTTTCTTATCGCTATAATTCGTAAGTTAATCATTTTAATCTTTCCTTATATGGGCGCATAAAATTGAACGTTCAAAAAAAAACATTTATGCTAATCCTACTTTTGTGTGGGTTTTTCCCTTCGTAACCCGCCATTTTGTTTGTGAAAACATGTAATGATCCCAATTGCTTAGATCGCATAAAACTTGAAGATTGACAAAGTGTTTATCTTGATAGGACTTTTCTTTCGTGAGATAACCGTTAAAAGGATTAAAGTATTTGGATTTTTGTTGCGGAGGCCACCATTTTATGCATAAAACCACGACGACTACAGCGCCATCTGTCACGAATTAAATCAAATGTTTTGAATAAAACTTTTTTATTTTTTATTTTTATTTTTTTTTATGGAGGAAACAAAATGTGTTATTATAAATGTGGAACTCAGAATTTGAAATTGTGTAGCACACATCACTCTCTCCCGTCGATGTTAATTTTATAAGATCGGGTTTCTCCGTCAAGAATGAAGTATTGTATTTCAAACATTTGGTCGTTTGGTAAGTATTTCTTTCGATATTTTAATATCTCAAGCTAAATAACTTGCTCTCTGTATATATAAATATGTACTTGCTTATAACAATATGTTCATGGCCATTGCTATCATCAAGACCTTTCTCCTTGTAGCACTCTAAATTATCGCGACTTTTCAAAATGAAAAATACAATGGGAATTTCAAGCAGATTTTGAAATTTTCAAGCGAACGTGAAAATCGGTCAAAGCCACCTTTCTCATCAACATCGAACGGCCATACAGTTCCACAACCTCGGTACCGACTCGACACGCATAAGTATACGCCTTATCTCACTCTACGCGTTTGTCGAAGGTAATTCGAGTTACAAGCGGCAAAATAATTCCAGCATACTCGTAGCCGTGTTACATTCCGTAGCTGCGGCAGCGCTGTTACGAATTCCTGGCTTCCGCAAACATGAATTGTACGGAAAAAGGGGTACGAAGTTTGCGGCAATGCCGACCGCTTCCTACAAATGCAGTCAATGCACAAGAACGAACTAAAGAAAAGCCTCTGAAGGCTTGTTCTTCCCAAGATGGTATTACTTGATTTTCTCTAAGTTAAAAAAAAAAAGAATGAAAACAGAAAAAAATACACCGCGGGAGATCTTAAGTATATCGATCTTTATATATATATGAAACTAAATCAGCTCGTTAAGTGCTTAAGTGCAATTGAAAGTTTCCGCCGCGAACGTACATGTGTAGAAATGTGTTATTTTGGGTTAATCTTTTTTAACTATAAAAGGAATTATGTTTTCTCGTCTGTATGTATACTATATACATTTGTTAATTTAAAGTTTGCATAAAGTATAACGTACTGCATTACAAGGGAAAGTTTAGCGCAGGGAGTGGGAATTCGGATGTATACAATTTTTTAGTTTAATTTCTTATTTTCATATACCTCCCTAGTAGAACATGAATGCAGTTTTTGATTAGTTTCTTGAGTCCATGGATATATTACGTACGATATTAGGGCGGAACAAATGGCCATTAACTCTTTTAATTTTCAACTACATATAGGATATTGTCAACATTTATCTATGTTCAATTTTCATGTTTCTCCATATAAATTTGCATTCATCAATTATTTTCTTTTTCTGAGTTAGTTTTTGGAACATTGATAGGATTTTTGTCGCTTGTATATTTTTGCCACTATACATCAAGTTGATTATTATATGGACCAATAAAACCGTCTTCATATATGCACCAAATGCAGCATTGTACAATTCATATATGAACATTGCTTTCGGATTACATTGTAGCATAATGCAGGTCAATTGCACGCACGTAATGCAATTTAATGCATTCAATAATAATAAATCCAACAGTTTAATAGTATCTCCAAATAATTGTTACGCATATATGGACAAACGATTTTAATTTGTTTTCGTAATGCATTGATGGAGATCTATACTTGATTTTTCCTATACTGTTTTATTCATCACTGTAGATTTGTTGATTAATAGAAAAAAGAAAACATTTTTAAACATTTTTAGTAAATATCAATTCTTGTTTATTTAGAGTAGATAAAAAATTGCTGATATAAAAGAAATCATTTCTAAATTATGCGATTTAAAAAAGTGTTATTACGAATGCTAAATTATTGTTTTATTAAATAATTTATGTGACATTAACATTAAAGCTGTCTTGCACATCAACATTTTATAGAAATGTTTACTGTTTTTTTCTACCTTCTATCCGTGTTTGTCTATTTTACCAGATTTTCTCAGTCCAATACGATTCAAAAGGATTATTTAAAAATGTTTAAAAAATGTGTTCAAAAAGATGCGATGTTTAACCCATTAACGTCCAAAATCACGGAATTTAAGCTCATATTTTCGAGTCTCCTTACCAAATAGAAAAACGAAAAATATCATGACAATACGTACTTATATATTTTATTATTTTTAGGAATGCTCTTTTCCCATGGCATAGACAAACATTATGGTGGGCTTTATTTTTAAAATTTTCGAAATTTTCGAAACATTTGTTATTGACCGATAATGGTGGACAAAGTAATTGTACTTTGCGCCATATTTTTGTTGTTATTAGCTTCATTTTCTTTAAATGAAAGTTTGCCTTCTTAAATCGGTCAGTAAACTGTATGAACAGTAAATTGTTAATTCATATGCTTTTTGTACATTTGTATATGATTGAACATTCTTTGTTGTATATTCAAATTATTGATGACTTGTCATCTTGGTATGTTTTTGAAATATTCATCGAGTTTTCTGAATATATATGTATGTATTATATCAAACAATATTTGTTAATTGCATTTTTGGACTCAGTATGGTCTGAAACGTCGACATTTCATGAAAAAATTAGGTGTCATTTCTTTTTTGGATGACCAAATTCAATACTTCGATCCCAACCTCTGGTATGGGTCGAAGTAATATTATTTACAGCCCTGTTGTTTTCAATCTATATGCAGATATACGATTTTTTATGAAACTATAGTTAACGCATGCTGCAGCTATAGCCCCGCATAAATCTTAAAATTAAATGTATAAAATGATTAAAAGAGCAAATATATATATGATCGTGATTAATAATATTTCTAAAGATACCAAATTTTAGCATTTAAGTTCGCATGTAATTTCTTTATCGACTGATGATGTCATAGTTGATAAAGAATCGACATGTTTGTGATTTTATTAATGTGAATTTTATAAACAGTTAATAAGAAAAGCATATTCACGTGTCAAATATTGACGAGCTTTAAAAATATGACGTCACACAAAGGGGTAAACTTGTAAAAGGCAAAAATTGAAAAACGAAAGTAATTTATTGTAACAATTTCAAATATAATTCGATCTGATTAGAAGATTATCATGGCATCATAACATAATTGTGATAATCTGATAATTTAAACTTGTTCCATTATTCTCGAATTGTTTAAGAAATCTTCAACATGAAAATCTTTCACATAAACAATCATTCAAATGTTACTTCAGTTAACGATTTGAGTTCTAAAGGGTGTAATATATTGACTTTTACGTAATTTTGTTCTCATTTGTAAATAAAGCAAACGTTTTAAAAGATTGCAGAAAACATTATATTACTTCTTATTATCTCGATTTTTTTGAAATTTAAGATTTTAATAAGGAATTGTAGATATATTTTGATGGCGCAGACAGTCATCATGAGAAAAATTGCCATTATTTTTGACAAAAATAAATACTTCTTTAAATAGAGTTTTCGCTATATATATATATATATATATATATGAGAATGGTAAAAATTGCCATTTCTCGCGTACTATTAAGTTTTATTATAAAGAATTATAACTTTGCTCATGATGGAGGATGGTCTTTAAAATGCCATCTGGCAATTAAACTTTTGAAAAACAAACCCAATATAATTTTACGTATAAATATAAGTAAATTAAATCTCGTCAAAATTCGCCATGAAATAAATTTCGAGGATTGAAATTGAAGCCGCTACTTCCGAAAGAATGTGATCTATACCTTTTTTTTGACAGAGTAATATTTCATAATCAGTAGGGGGAAATTTCATTTTAAAGAAGAGAAATGCATGCGAATATCTGAAAGGAGTAACCATTCCAAATTTCTGAAAGACTTGTGACTTGGGCGAGAACTGATGATCATATTCGCGCGATTCGAGGACAATGGAAAGATATAGCGAAGGAATCAAATTTAAAGCCGACTATATATGCCAAAAATTGAAAAAAAAAGATTCTAATTTTTTATTGTACAGATCAGGATCGTATGCAGGTAAAACAAATAACAATAATTATTTTTTTTTTATTTTTATTTTTTATTTTTTTTTTTTAATTAACAAACTGATATACATTTCACAATATTTTACTACATCATAGTTAATATTGTTGATCACTATAATTAAAAATCCTGTTTTATTAATTCGTCGATGCATATGTTTATATATATATATATATATATATATATATATATATATATATACATATACATATATATATATATATATACAAAACTGAATATAAAATAGCACGTATGTACATTTAAAGAGAGAAAGAGTTGGTCCGTTATCAAAAGTTGCGCGTATGACATTCATGCGATCTTCATGAGTTCGATACACGGCCTTTATTTAGGTCACTCTAAACAATAATTCTCGTTAGAGTAAAGAAAGCGATTTCATTCCATTAATCAATTTGTTTGACCCTAAGGTGATAAAGTTATACACGTTTAAAGTTTAGCGTGCACGGAGAGAAATGGAAATTGTACAAAATAAGGGCGAAAATTTACTAAATGATGTATGGTAATTTTCGGAAGTTGCTTATTTTTAAAGACATATTACAGTAAAATCAGCATAACTTCCATTTCTGCATGGTAATATTTACTTTACAGCAGAAAGTAAAGTGTTTGGAAATATCA
>JAPYZR010006127.1:0-10025 GCA_030522945.1 Trichopria nigra
GCCCCACTCCGTCATTTTTTTCCCAGAACTGATTCCAGCGAAGCTCAGCGCGAAGTTCGACATTGCCGAACTTTCAGCGAAGAAAGCGCGAGGGAAATTAAAAAAAAAATTGACAAGCGCTGAATTAAATAACCGCAAAATGTACGAGAATGAAGTAAGTATATGCATTTTTTATCATTTTAAAGAGTTTCCATGCATATACAATAATTGAACCAGACGCATTCCCAACCAAAAAAGGACAAATAAAATATATTAATAAAATATATTTCTATTATAATAATTATATATACCTATATTTTTCTTTTTCCTATTGTAGCAGACACCATACAAGTGTAACGCTAAATTTTCATCCATTTTTTGAAATTCGAAGATAACAATGGATAACAATTCCAATGCTTTTTCATTCGGAATTCGGAATATGAAATGTTTGGTTTGAATTAATTTATAAATCCATTACGCGAATTTTCTCCCAATTCTAAATCGAATACGCCAAACATTGATGTGTATGTATATATATAAGTAATTACTTTGGTGTCCATCATTATAATTGCTAACCTCCTCCTGCTCTGCAGATTAATTAGAAAGATGATTAATTCTTTTTGTATTGGAAATACAAGAAATGGAAGGTTAATAAATACAAACTTTGCTTTTTTATATTATAAATATATATTTATATATATTTATATAATTTTCTTCCATGCGTCTTTCCATTGGCTATAAACTCTACACTTTCCAGATATTCATTTCGCTATATAAAATTGAATTCTAAATGTATATATATAATATGCAGGATTTCTAAAAATAGTAATTCTTGATAAAATATACATTTTTATACCGATAACATATATCAAACTTTCCTAATTTCTCTAAATCTCTAACGGATAATGTGGTCATGTTAGAGACTTTCGATAAATTATCAACATATATTCCAGACGAATCTACCGAGCAATTTCGTTTCCTACTTCACAAGTGCGTATTTAAAAATAGAAAATTGTTTTAAAATTGCTACGAAACATTGCTCGGTCAAATCCGAAATGATCGAATCTCTTTTCAATCCTTTGCTGATCCAGGATCAATAATTCGGTTATTCTCTAACGAGCCTCGATATAACGAGACATTTATTTGTTTACCTATAAATACTCTTTGTTATATCAAATTATTCCCATTTTCGTTATTTGGATACATGCTACTTGTATTCGTTCGATGGAGTCTTGCATATGTAATAAGTGTTAACAACATTGATTGACTCGACATTCGACAATAACACTGGAAAAACATTATTATATGCAATTTTACGGGTAATTGTATATACATTATATAATGTGCATATGGTGCACTTTGTAAAAAAAGTAATAAAAATATATATTACTACACAATTGCATAGTGTATCTTGTGTAGTATATATTTCTACACAATTATTGGATACATATAAATCATCGTTAGTTAAATTATACTTTTTTATTCTAAATTCTTCAAATATTTCGAATTTTATATCTTTGTAATGTGTAATCAATATTAAAATAATAACGAAAAATAAATACAATAATCTAATTTCTACGTTTACAATTACTTATTGAATACTCGTAAAAATTATAATAGTAATTCTTTCCAGGACATTTCAATATAAATTAATACAGCTCTTGATATAAAGCAGAGGATTGGTTTTCGGTTACTCCCTGAGCTGCTAGTTCCGCGAGAGTCCGTTCTAGGTAATAAGCGTCTGGATATCCATGGCCATTATTACAATGTTTATATTCTGTTTTATGATGAATTTCGTTCCACGTAACGACGTCCTCGCGGCCCGTCGTTACCGACCTGCCGATTGTGAAGATCAGTCTTCGTTCAAAGGCAATTTGAAGCAGTCTTAAAATTCTACGACCAAACTCTATGTCTGGAAGGTAGCAGGTTCGAGGAAAACCGACAGCGTAATACTCTTCCCCAGGATGCGGATGCTCTCGGCCTTGCGTACCGGATACAATGCTGAAAAAAAAAAAATTATAACTTACGGGCAAATCAGAAATATGAAAGAGAAAAATATAGGACTATTTCGTTCGATCACCAGTTGTTCAATTTTATCCTGGATAAATTTTAATATTTTAAGATCAGTGATACTAACTTGTAAGTAATCTGAATTGTTCTTGTATTTGGAAATCCGGGTAACGATAGAGGTATTCTTGTCCAATTCATCGTTCCTGGAGGTTGATTTCCTCTTTTTTCGCCGTAAATCATTCGACATACAGGGCACTGTATGTACATTGGGTGTTGTTGTGAGCTCAACATGGCATTTAGGCAGGCCAAGTGCAATCTGTGCCTGCAGCGAGACAGTTCAACTGTCAAAGGCTCTGGAGTTTGCAAACATACTGGGCATGTATCATTGTCATCACTTTCTACCACTTTTACATAATGCGATATTACATCTGATGCACTGTCAACCTCTGTAAAATTAAATAAATAAATAAACAAGCGTCTATTTTTCTGGAATATTAAAAAATTTGGTACTTCTAAATACTTTGAAATGTGCGCTTACCAACAACGGAATCTCTATAAATGTCACCACTACCCACGCAGTTACTGTCTAACAGATCTACAGGTGTTTCGTGACTCAAGTATGTGGAGACTGTATCAATGCTAGGTCTTCGTCCACTCTTTGTACTGCTCGAATCGACGTCCAAAACTGTGTCCCACGACCTCCTCTTTTGAGAAGGGGCTGTGTTTATAGAATCCATTGAGTTCTTGTGGCCAAATATATTAAAATTGCTCAATATAACACGTGCGATATTCGATGAATTTGCGTGTTCTGCATTTTTATTCTAAACAAAACAAATGTAATTGTTTATAACGCTTAATTTTATTTAATAAACTTAAGTTAATGAAATAAAAAAATTAATTAATAACCTTTTTTGTGCTTTTCTTTGGGTTGCTAACTGGTGTAGAAGGGTGTTTCTTGTGTGATGGTTTGGGAGGTGGAACAGTTTTGACAATTGGCATTGTAGCTTTTCTTCCTGAGTTCATATGTAGTTCCTCTAATGTAACTTTCACTAAAGGATATGGTGCCTGTTGTATTCGACGGATAGGCCTGACATAACCGGTGCAACAACGAACTTGAGTCAAATTACAGAAATTGATTATGTATGGAAATCCCAAGTATGATTTAGAAACGTCAATAGTCTTATCGCCCTGCAATAAGAATTATATTTGTTCATTAATGATATACATATTTATCAGCATTGAAATAAAATCAGAAATAGATAAGAAGTAAAGAAACTTTAATGTGTCATTTTTTATTTCACTCACCCTGGCCCATGCTTCTTCGATTAAACATTGAACTTCCATGTCGTATGTATGCCAATCATCTGTGTCGCCAGCCCATTCCCATTTAGCTCCTTTTCCAGCCAGCGATCCAGGAAGATAACACTTCCTTCGCACCCTGTGCGTTTCCTCGCCATCCTCAGTGCATTGTGTCTTTGTTTTGAGATTGATGTAATACCTGGCACATAAATAACTGCTACTGATAAAATGTGATGTTTAAAAAGTTTTAACTATGTAATATGATTTTTAGCAATTGACTGTTTATGGCCATTGTGTGTAATTCTTAAAATCAAAAGATTCTTCAAAACATTATGAATGCAGGAAAAAAGTATTAAAATTTTGTTTTATTGATAATAAATAAATTTCAATCAATTTCTTCCACAGGAATTGTCACAATCATATGTGACTTCGATGCAAATGATTCAATTTATTAAATAGAAAAAGTTCATTAAATTTCAATGAGAATGATGTAAATTTTTAAATTTTTGTTTTTGCTATGTAACTGCTACAGTTTATATATTGTACATAAATAATTATACATCATTTTGAGATTAATAAAAAATTATTTAAAACTTTACGACTGCGATAGCAAACACTGAAAAAATTAAAAAAGAAAAAATTATTATTATTATTATTATTAATAAATTAATAATAACATTAACTTTTATTCATTAAAAATATTGAAATTTTTGTTTTCCAATTAAGTGACTTAACAAATGATGACTTATTTTTTAAAATAAACAGATTCTTTAGAACTTTTTATTCTATAATTATAATAGTATTTAAATACCACATTAATGTTATTCATATGTTATATTTCACCTTCTCTAATTCTTATTACGATTATTATATACATTTGATTTGCAATAAAAATTCGTTGATTCTTTAATAATATCTCCTTGCAATTGCACACGTATACGTCTAATTTTCCTTTATAATACATATAGCTATTTTTTTTTCTCGTACAAAACAAACCTGTCCAAGGTAGGATCAGCATCGTTGAGCAACACCCTGGTGAGTTTTTTGCAGTGTGCCCTTTCGAGATGCTGGGAAACTGCTGGACTGTACGGCCTCCATCGTCCCTGGCGATTTTCCCATTCCCACACTACCACTGCGTGCCCGTGCTCCTGTTGATGATGATAATGATGCGCCTGGCCTTGGGCGCCACTCATCTCTGCCGAGGAATGTCACATACACACGCGCACAGGGCTGTATCGTAGAAACATTTTCCTTCTCCCACGATAGTCGAGGAACCCTTTCGTCGTCGTCGCCCCACTTGCGCCTATATATATATCTATACGTACACTTGATCCGCGCGATCCTATATCCGATGCGCGACGACGCCCCGGACCCGCTGACTCTTATTATTACTTTCTATTCGGGATCCTTTTGCAGTTATCCGTGGAAAACACCCAAGAACATCCAGGTCCAGCTTGGTCCAGCTCTAGATGTCCTCAATCCGCTGTATCCGCATGGAACCTGCGACTTTTCCCAACTGCACCACCGACGGATGCGCGACACTTGTTCGATTTGTTTGCAAACGCAAGTGGAAATAGAATGAGGGGGAAACGTCCGCGATTCGGATACACTCGTGTCTTCTCGGTGCAGCAGCCGAGCGGGGGAGACTGCGCGAGATCATTCACACGGATCTCGTATATACATGCATACACATGGTTGCAGATTCTTCGCTTATTCGTTTTATCATATTCTTCCCACATCCCACTTCTTCCCACGGTAAATCTTGCGATTTGGCTTGTACATGCATATACATATATATACAGGAACTACACGTTGAAACTAAAATTTCGCCACATTTTAGCTGTTCTTGATGAAAAAAAATGTAGATATGATACACTATACATGCATTGATAATTCGATATCAAAGATATCCCTATATTTAATTTATATTTATTTATATATTCAATGGTAAAGTCGACCTGTAAGGACGGGTCCGCCTTGTAGCTCTACCCGCTCTACCGAATTAATCGAATTATTTTTGAATAGTGCAGTGCCTATATCTATTGTGCCCATATGTTTTTAAGCTATAAACTATTCTGCCCGCGGGAATCCGAGGAGTTGATCCATTCTTTATTGATAGTAAAGTGCGGGTATCGCTTTTAATGCTTTTAATACATGTTGGTTCTTAAATATAGTAAATATTGGTAGCGTCGTGATCGTGTCTGCAGTTCAGTGTGTTATAGTCTTCTTGACTATAAAAACTAAGTGCCTTTATATATACCAGCATTATTGGTATCAAAAGTTGTAATTTTCTGTGAACTGTGTCTAGTTTCGTACATATCGTATCGTAACGGTTAATTTAAATACCGCACAGTTTAAAATTTAGACTTTACGGCTTACTGACTTACTGTTTAATACTTACATTTCTCCATTGTTATTGTACGTCACTTGTGTCTCGGTTCCTATAGCTGTGTGTTTACTGTGTTTACTCCGTGGTTTACTCCAAGAAGTATAATACACACAAAAGCTTGTTTGTATTATTTATATATATACACTACAACGGAGTTTTGAAATTTTCAACACAGATTGTGAAGATGTCTCTTCGGATGATTCATTATTACACATTGAAGAGGTATTGTGTTTTTTGTGCCCTACAAAATCTCCCATCAGTACAGATAATGCAGTTAAATGCCTACTTTTTAAATACATATTTTCACGAGAAATGTGATCCAAAGCGCATAAATGAGAATGGCATTTCAAGTGCTGTCTAACAAATTGTCCACTGAAGTAAGAATTTATTTTAATCGGACTTCTAGTTCGTGAAATAACTATAAAAAAAGGCAGAAATATCAGGATTTTTCATTCTGTGGCCGCCATTTTGTTTTTGCAACAATTCTGTCATCAACCACATCAGCTTCGGGCGCATCGAACTGCGTGTTTAAAAAAAAATTATGTTGTTAGGATGTTTTGTTCACGAGATGATTGGAAAAAAGTGAATGAAAATAAATTTAAAAAGTCGAAGTTGGGCGGAAAAAACGGCAATTTGCGACGTGAAGCACTCGGTAGATATTGTCCAAAATCTAATCAGTTCTAAGTTACGCCTGGGTATGTTCATAAAGAGGTTACAGAAGATATTCTGTTTATTCGTTCGTGAGTTAGAGCGAGCGAACACGCACGTACGTACGTACATGATGTCGGACATTTCGAGTTTCATGTGTGCCTTTGACCCGATTTAATTTTGACGCGATAATTCGTCCATGTTGTCCATGAATAGATGAAGAGAATGAGTGGTCAATTTTATAAATCGATTTCCTCCAAAAAATTCCCAAAATCGAAAAATCGAAAAATGTTCGTGATTTCAATACTTCGCCCGCCTTGCATCAGGCGAAGTAATAAAGTTAAACATCTGGAGGACAAAGTGGAGCAACTTGAATCGAAACTAAGCTCTAATTCCTCTAATGTGATACCATATGTCAGGTGCAGGAACAAATGATTCAGGAAGTAAACGACAGGAACTTCAGATCGAAAAATGTACTCCTATTAATGATGTCGAAGAACATCGAAGTAGCTTTGTTAGCCTAGATGCGGAAAAAGTGAAATCGTTTATAAATTACTTAAAAGTACCTAATCTGAATATTGTACGCTATAGAGTAGGTGTGAAAATAGATGGGAAGCCTTTGCTGGAGTCGAAGTCAGATGTCATCATGTTCCTCAAAAATATATCGCGTCTGACACACGGTGTATACATGCTTCTTTGGACTCCACTCCTAATCAAAGGGAATACCTTAAATCCATACGTAAGGACTTACGTTCCCATAATGAAAAAACCCGAATAGGCGTAAAACTATTAAGTATATTCGGGGATTAACAACCATTGTTGACGCTGAGCAAAATAAGAAGCATTTAAACTAGCAGTGCTGCCGGAAAATGATGTTGCTCTGTATTACCAAAATGTAAGGGGCCAAAGTTGGATAATTTTCGCGTTAACGTATCCATATCTACATCAGTGTTTCATATTATTGCTCTAACGGAAACATACACGACGGTTACACGACGGTATATCGGACGCAGAACTTGGACTACCAGAGGATATTTTTAGATGCGATAGGTCAAATTCACAGCGCGGCGGCAGAGTTCTTATCGCGGTCAAAAATGCGATTATATGTCTTCTACGATAATTGAGAGACTCTGTTTATCAACAGCAGAATTTATTTTTATTAAAGACTGTACTGCTACTATAGTAATTACGAGATCCCACATCTCTACGTACATCGAGTTTGTTCAGACCATTGAGAGGATTAGATGTTGCTATGCAAATTTTCAATGGATGCTGCTCGGTGATTTCAACCTGCCAAACATCATCTGGAATAACGAGTTGGAGCTACCGTTCTCTGCAACGGGTTACGTAGAACGACCTTGCATTCAGGAGTCTGCTATTACAATTGCTAATTCAACATCGTTATTGGTTTCAAATCTTGCCTTCTCTTCCGTCGATTGGTTACACATTGGATCTTCTTTTCGCGAATGATGATTTACTACATCAAGTGAACATCCCGGATCAACTTCTTCCAACGAACTAGCATCACATTCCGAGCGTATCATATAGACCAAAGTGGGTATAGTCTCGTGCCATTAGCAGAGTCGTTCAATTTTTATAAGGCCGACTATACATAACTCTATAAATAATGATCTTTCCGCAATTAATTGGGACCATATTCTTAATGACTCTAATGTGAATGTAAATGTGTCCTCTTTTTATAAAGTGATAAATAAGTTAATCACTATAAATATGTGCCGAAGAGTGTTATTCGACCTTCGACTTATCCAGTCTGGTATTCCAGAGACTTATGCAGTCTGATCCAAAAAGGTAGTACACAAACTATGGAAAGAAGCCGGAGACTTACCCCTGATTATATTAGATTTAAATTTATTAGAGCCAAATATATTAAATTATCCAGAATATGTTATATAGGATATATTAACAGAGTACAACTAGCTTCTAGATCAAATGTAAAATCCTTTTGTGCGAATAGTATAAAAAACACTAACGGCATACCACATTCTATCTGTCTAACCCACCATCATTACACCATTCGCAACCTTGAGCTTGCTCAATTTGATTGTTTAAAAGATTTGGGTTTTAATTTTAATAGCTCAATGTCGTGGAGGGATCATCTCCTTGCTGCAGTCAACAAGGCCTATAAATCGCTTGGATTTGTTTTCAGGACTACGAACACCTTTTATAATATCCGCAAAATGTTCGTAAAATCATGAAGTTTTTTTGAGATTTTTTTGAAAAAAATCGATTCCGGTAAAACCGTTGAAATAGCGTTTTTTAAATTCTAAACTACAAAAACTGACTGACAGAATGTGTTTTCTTTTTAGACGCTGAAAGCATAAAAAAGTACATTTAAAGATGAATTTTCGTTTTTTATTCGTTTCCCCCAGATATTGCGTTTTGAAAATATTTTGTTTTTTTTTTTAATTCAAATTTTCGAAAAATTCTGAGTTGACGAATTTTGATTTTAAAAATCTGAAAAAATTTTCATTATTCATAACTCGTCAAAAACTATCGAAAAAAAAAATCGGGAGCCAAATCGCTGATGGCGAGGTCATTGACTCGGTGATTTGACATGGGAATGCCCCATATGTATAATCCCCAACTATCAGTGACATTGCGGTTTGAAATTAAAAAGGAGGATTATCCGAAATAAAACAGATAATTCCACTTAAATATTGATTGAGAATGTGTAGTTAGAAACATTGAAGTGGAATAAAAATGATCAAAACAAAATATATATATTTAAGTCTGTTAATTGTCTACTTTTTTCTAGAATTGTCAAAATCTTTTTGTTTGTTTTTTTTTTTTTTTTTTTCTTTTTTTTATTCACCTTTATTTTATGCATAACTTAGTAAAATCGATTGAAATAAAAAATATGTTTTCATGATTTTCTTTGGCGTCCAATGTTTTGAAATTCAACTATATTTTTTGTATCAAGGTTGATCACAGGCGATACACCTAGAGAGATTAGTATACCGTTTTTTATATCTAATAGTCCTATATACTCTTTGGTTGCGTTCTATTTTAGTTTTGTCGGTTTTGCCTCGGTTTTCGGTGGAGTGAAAATTCCCCAGTCCCGATTACTGGGCATTCTCAGCTCCCGGCGGGAAGGTTTTTCAGTAAGTATTGTAAGCATAGAGACGCCATGTTTTTTAAGCCTTAAATGTTTTGCGAAGGCCGCAGGGGCGAATCCCCTATAGTTTTTAATTTTTTTAATTTCTCCAGTAATCAGGACTGATGGGGACTTTTCACTCTATATCGAACCAAGAAAAAACTAAAAGAGAACGCAACCACAGTCTCTTCCGCTCTCCAATCTCAAGGCAACACCACGCTCGTCAAGCCAGAATACATAAAAGTTCTTCATCACCAGGATTTTGAATTCGGGGGTCTTTTCTTTCACCCTCCATGCCGCGGTATCGAGCTCGGGAACGAACGACTTGCTCCATCCTCACTCAGTCAGTAGCAGTGATGGTAGCAGTACACCTATACAATGGCCGTTTTCCAGTGAACGTTTTCTGGAGTAAAAGTTACTCTATAGAGTAAGATTTACTCTGAAATGATTTCGCTGGAACGCGAGTAAAATATCACTATAAAAATGTGTTCCTAGCCGTCCATCTTTACTGATTTGCCGTTATAAATACAATATATATTATAAACAATATGTATATATATAACTTTTGGTCACAGCGAAAGACAA
>JAPYZR010006128.1:0-10024 GCA_030522945.1 Trichopria nigra
ATATTAATTAAAAATGGGGTTATTTCTAGAACGATGTCAACTAAAATTATATCTAAAATTCGTAAATAAATTTAATAAATATGATTTACATTCATTGGATAAAATTGACGAAAAAAATTTTTGGGAAGTTCAGTTGACGTTGGAGTCTGTCGAGAACTGCCTTAAACAAGGATAGACTTATACATTGGCGGATTGTAAGACGCAACCATTTTAAACCTTATTTTTTATACACTTAGAATTATAAAATAAATGTCGGTAAACAAATGTTTTGATCTTTTGAACACTATAATGTGTCTTGGATATTTCGAAAATATTGATTTGTCATAAAATGGCTAGTATTTGTTTTTAAATAATAAAAAAGCCTTTTCTACATTCTACTACAATACTATAGAATCGGGTAAATGAGAAAATGACGAGTGGTGAAAAAAAAGAGGCCAGACCGTACACACGGAATCTTTTTAAAGGCTACTATTGATTTAACAGCTTACTTTAGAGTGATTTGTAGATTGTTCCGAAATATTTGGATCGATATGACTCCATTGTTTGGAAAGGGCGCCAAGAACGAATTTTAAAGTTAATCCAATTAGCCGATCGCTGGCGCGCGCCCATACTTTATTAATGTAATTGTTATATGGTGGAAGATTACGCCGGCTTTGAAGATAGCGACGTAAAAAGAAGTAATCTTTCGCGATAAAAATGACGTACCTTGGAATGTTGTCTGGAATTTATGCGACACTTTTAAGCGTAAAAAAATAAACAATCATATACATTCGTTGAAAAAAAAAAAAAAAAAAATTAATCGTTACATTTTCTAAATTATAATTATTTCTGTGTAATTTTGAAAATAGCATCGCCCGTTACGAAAGTTTTTAACTTATCTATTTGATTAAACTCTCTCGATTATACAATTTTCCATCAATATAATTACGTCAATTAATCGGATTCTTCCTTCGTGAGAAGGTGTATCTAATTAAAGAAATTATTACGCGCGTGTATGTATATACGTAGACGAGAATCAAGTTTTTAAAATATTATCGTCGCGAATTACTGAAATAAATTATATGAAATATGTTCAAAGTCAAGGACCAAGGACATCGGCTAGTTCAATCGATTGCGCAAAATGGTGAACCGGTAAACCGTAAATCAGGAGTTTCATCAGCAAACGAGCGCGAGGGACTCGGGTAAATAATTGAGCAACGTCAAGAAATGGCGAGAATCGATGAAAATTTAACGATTTCGCGCAAAGCTCTGAATTTAAATTCGCTACGCTTAAAAGTAAGAAATCTGTAGGATTTAATTTTCCCGGTGATATTTTTTGTCGCAAGGAATAGATGGGAAGCGTTGAATCGTTTAATTGCAAGCATTACCCAGCGCAGTAGCTTGCGCGAAGGAAGTACACACAACAGCGACATCTATTGCCGTTGACGCATGTTAAAGTAAACAATGACGTATTGTCGATCGATGCTTTACCATTTAAATTGTTTAAGTTGAATGTTACCATTTAACATTATAAATGCGATTTCTTGCGAGAGCATGACGTAACGAGCGATTATTTTAAAATGTCTGAAAGCTCTGAGAAACAATTTAATTTAATACGTATAAATTTAAACACATAGAAGCAGTAAGGCAGAATATTACGATGTGTCATGAGTCGGTAAGGAGAATAGCGCAATTCTATTTTTCACGATGCTTTATTCGATTTAGCGAAATAGTTGATTAGATTATGAGCCGTAAACTCGTTTGTATGAATCAAATGTAACTTGTTATTTTTTTTTTTATGAAATGTGACAAATTGTTTTTTTTTTTTTTTAATTCAACGCTGATGAAACATTTGTTTCATTAAATGATGAATTATGCTTTGTTAATACGAATCGTTGTGTAAATCTTAAATTGAATTTATCATAATAAATTTTAAATTGAGGAGCTGCATGAAATTATAATACTATGACGTTTGGTACTAAAAAAATGAGTTGACATAGTAAAGAATGCGCACTTTAAAAAGTAATTGATTTCCATTTACGCAAAAAGAATTTTCCGAGTGGAATTTTTAGTCTCAACGAATGAACGCTCATTTCGAGTAGGGAAACAAGAATTTCACTTAATTGGAGTGCCATTATCGGCTTATAAGAGTTCAAAGTGAGATTGAACTCTATAATTAAACTGAAAATGTCACTCCCCTCGTGTGAAATTCTACTCTCTCTTTTTTTTTTTGTGTCAAATTTGAGAAGAAGATTATTTATGGAAAGCGTATATAAATAAAATTACTAACCTCAGAATAATGTCAGAAAGTATATTATTGAACTGGAGGTAATGTGTAACGAATGAAATTAACATTTTATTAATTATATATTATTATATTTTTTTATTTTTTATAATACTGTATATATTTGTTATCTTATATTGTTGTAATGATATATTTTAGTTTTTATACAATTATAAAAATTATTGTTCGTTCGCCTTCTTACCTTGGAAATGCAATTCGTATTATCATTAGGTATATTTTTAGATGTGATTCGCATATGCGCAAAAATCTACCTGTATGTTTGCTATGATTCACGATAAGGTTATACCCTAGCTGCTATAGCAGTTTGTGCAGTTACACGGGACGATGCTTCGAGATAAAAATAATTCCATTTTCTCATTAAAGAATAAATTATTATTATTTTTATTTTATTTTAATTAATGTTCACATTGTATTTTTGTTTACTTTTTGATGATGATAATAACAACAATAATAAACTACAACTGTATTTGCTCCACATTTGTCCATAACATATTGGTAACATAAAAAAACTCCTATATTTTTTCAAAGGACTAAATGCTGTCAACGAAAATATTTGTCCTGCCTAAATAAATACATTATCGAGATTTAGTAACAACAACTAAACTTTCAGTTGTCTGACCAAACTTTTTTATGTAAGCAACCAAATGAGACCGAATAAACGATTTTATCGAATTAACTGAATCTTTTTTCTTAGTGCAAGAATGTCAAAATTTTGGCAAAAGAAAAAAAAAACAGAATAAACGTGAATTCTTTTGTACAAATGTTTGGTATACAATTGATATAAACATCAAAACAATTACTTTTCAATAACTTTGTTAGTTGCCACTTAACCTTCATTGAATCAGTATTCACAAAATTAATTTCTATGATTAAAATAATTTGTATTTTTACTGCGTAAATAAAAAATGAAAAGTAATGTACAGATAAAGTTTTTGAGATATATTCAAATAAACGTTTATTATATTATTTTTTTTTTTATAAAATCATACTCTATAATTTTGTATAAAATTGTATAATTTCTATGTTACGTATGGCATATGGAATCCCAATGTTGACCCCGTAAATCGAACGAACGTCGTCTAAAACAGTAAGATAAATAAGTTTCGTCGTGATATTTTCAAATCAACCGGTCCATAGAGATAATTTTTTGAAAAATGCAAAAAAAAAAAGACGAATTTCCTTGGGGATAAATTTGGGGAAAATAGACGCGTTATCTCACCAGACTAATCATCCGAGTTCCGTAAGAGACAAACGATACAGTCAACCTTCCTAGATCTCTGAAGTCCGTCGCTTACACCTTATGGCTAATGGCCTCCTTCGCTATCATTAATTAATATCTACCATTTTTTTTTCATCCGTCGTAATTCGGATTCCTCGCGTTTCAGATACTAAACGTTTAAGGTAAAATGTTGGAGCTAGAGAATTTCCTACGAACTTGTTATTCCATGCATCGCAATGCAGATACAAGCTTGCACGCATATCAATTAGTCGATTAAAGTTAGCGGAGTCGAGGCTGTACATTTAATTATATCTTGGGCGGCGTCGAACGAAAGGAGTTATTTTCCCCGGGGAAATGTATTTTATATTCGATACATTTATTATTATATAAGTTGGATAATATTGCAGCGCACAACAACGGCATCGATTCCATCAGCAATTACTCTGCACATCACGTCTGTATATTGTCTATATAAATAGGAATAGTATATTTGCCTCAACGGTTAGAAATTTTGGAATTGCAGCGTCGCGCGACCTCTTCTTCCTCTTCCCGTGACAAACAACGCGTAAAATAGCCGCAGGCGAAAAGTACCACTAAAACAGATGGTCTCTCCAATCGGAATGCCGTTCTACGCGAGGCTTGTCCTAGTTTTCTCTATCACTGGAATTTCTACGCTGCCGCCATTATTTATGCGGCACCCAAAGAAGTCCCCTCGACGGATTTCTTCTCCGGTTGCTCGCAGTCGCAGCAGCAGCAGGACCCTTCTCTACACCACTTCCGTCCTCTTTCATTTTTGTTTTCGTCCGCCTCGAATTCGCCAACCGATAACCGAGCTCTTGCCTCGCACGTGTCCGCTTTCCTTATCTTGGCTTTGTATAATACTATCGAGAATCTGGCGAATTTCCAACGCGTAATACCAGCTTTTTAGAGTCGGTTTCTTTATTTAAAGGGAACAAACCACCGTTGACGCTCTTTTAAAAACAGTCATTGACAACGTTATTTCCGTAAGGACTGTTTTTGTTTACTTTGTTAGCGTAGCCTTTGTCGAGCCTTTAAATGTAAACAATTGATTCGTATGGATCACTGCAGAGAAAAGTACTCGTGGCTAGACCCGTAGGCGCGCATGCGCAATGCGAAACACCGCCGTGAAGGTTAAGCTCGCCGCGTTTGAGAACGATCATAGCCAATGTAGGCGATGGCAGGTGTTCCGACCCTTCGTGAACATTTTCGAAATGTGGGTATCCGCGTTACCAATGACGATGACGTTTCGTAGGAACGTGTTTTTTTTATAGAGTGACATACGGAGCCTGGGAGGAAATAAAGCGGATACGACTATTAATTAAAAAGTTCTTTCAACTTAGGACAATTATATTATAACCAATACAATGCTGCCAGGTACAACAGGTGATCCTATAAACATTGCCCTGATAATAGAATCGTCCAAATCGTGAGAAACGAAACGTTAGGAATAATATATGTAGTGGATATAAGTAAACGAAGACGTTTGTCAAGAATGAAACTTTATTGAAAACGTACCGATCTTTTTGTTTCAGATTCAGTCGGCAAGCAACAATCCTCGCAGCGAAGAGATATGGGCCTCGTGTGGACCGCGCGCATCCGTGGAAATTGTACCAGGCGAAAAGCAGTGTTTTACGATTAACCATTTTTTGTCAAGATGCGGGAGAGATCCGGCACGATCCCCAGTTGGCCAGTGGGGATCTGAAAGTGTCGAGCACAGAATACGTCGCAACTCGCGTGAAAACAATGAACCCCGAGTCGGGCATCGATCATCCGCGGCGAGGATGATCGATACGCATCGTCGCATCGGAAAGTGCATGGGCCGAAATTATTATCGCTGTGAAAGACTGTCGATGAGGGTTCTCTCGGGAGAACACGCGAATACATACGCTCAGTAGACGAGTTAAGGGGTAGGGAATTTTTGTTTTTTTGTTTGTTTTTTTTTTCTCTGAATTTTTAAGCACGAGCAATACATCAGGGGACAAGAGCAAGATGTCGTTCCTGTCGAACCTGAAGAAGGCTTTCCACTTCGGTGGAAACGACGCCAAGAAGAAGAAACTCTACAACAACATTAAGATGGACTGCAATCCGGAAGAATTTTGGGACATGATCGGCGAACTCGGCGACGGAGCTTTCGGCAAAGTTTACAAAGTGGGTTCCGCTCAAAGTTATACCGAGTTTTGCTTTTGGCGCTTGCAAGGAAAGTTGTCCCGTTAACATTGCCATACTAGCTGAATCATCGATAAGATCTTTCACTCTTCTCCTCGATCGCTTTCAAATCCCCCACTACAGCACTCGGTTTCTTGTCGCATATGCTCTCGTTGAAGCATGACCTTGCTTCATCGTTTACGCATGTCAAAAGGGTGCAATGGAACAAGAATCACGAAATGGTCTGTCTAAATACGAGAGGGTTCTACGTCATTGATTCAGTCTAAATTTTTGGAGGTTTTACCGTATAGAAATATTTATCCCGTGTCGTCATTCAAAGTGTTTCTTTGGACATGTGCACAACCTATACTGTCATAAATTTGAGCGTTTATTGTTTGTATGTATAGCATTCGGAACAAGTGTCAGTCCTCCAGACGGGTGGCGCTTATAGTATGCATATACATTCAGAAGCCTCATATTCTCAATGGAGATGCGTGGATATGCACGGAGCGCACACACTATTAAAAGTAGCGCGCGGAAAAAACGACTTGGTTGAAATAACTAATTTATTATTGGTTGGAGATTTCTTTATTGATGCAACCATTTACTTGATTAGTAGATCAAATGTAAAAAAAATCCATTTAGTTCAATCTAGCATTTGTAATTAGTTGGAGAATAAGAGCATGCAACTAACACAATTAGGTGAAGTAAACAATTTATTTGTTGTTCCAACCAGTAGTTATATACTAAAAGTAGTATACGCAACGAATGACATTGTCGACTGAACTATTCGAACTCAACTAAGTGGGAAATAGTTACCCCAACCAATTTCTTGTCTAACAAAGTCAAATGTTGTTGTCCTAACCAAGTCATTTTTTCCGAGCGGCATGAAGAGTATACATCCACATTTAGACAGAGCTAGTATGACAATAATAACCGGACAAGATTTCAAGGTGTAAAGAATTAGAGGCATCTTATTGGCGCTATGATCTGTACATTTTTTTCTTGCCGTCAAATACTCGTTTTTCATTCGTTTGTTTGCTTTTAAGAATAACATCGATTTTCACGCAGGTTACGTAATCGTGGTAGAAGAGTAAATACAAACAATGCAGTTATGGCACATCTTAGATACACTTGAACGGTGTTTGGGATATATTGTGGGTTAATTCTTTAGTTATTGTGTTAATTCTTTTTCTTTTTAAGGTAGCCAAATACTAGACATAAAATGTTGACGTTTTTCGTGTGTTTGTTTTTTGTACAAAGGGTTAATGAATTTTTTTTTTTTTTTTTTTTAATCCATATCTTGCTGTTTTCGTAATTATAGACCTGGACCGCTCCTCGCCATAACAAATTAAAAAAAAAAACGATAGAAAATTTAAATTATTATCCGCCATATTGGATGCGCCATTTTGAATTAAAAAAAAAACATAGACACATTTGAAATCAGCGGCCTCAAGACCCCCGGTTCCACCATCTTGCGGTTAAAATTTTTCATGTAGATGAATTGTACGTCTGTAATAATCCGTGTCGGTATAAGGACTTATACTACCACCCGACTGGATAACGTCTGTATATAAAAAATTGAGATTTTATTTCGAAAAAATATATTTTTTTACATTGTTTTCAATTAATTAAATGGTTATTTCGATTATGTTCATTCTTTCAATGTGACGTTCGTGCTCTTAAACATGGAAGATTATATGGCAATTACCGGTGATTCAATGTAATCCTAATAAAGAAAACGTTTCAAGAAGACATAAATGCATAATTATACATAAAACACGAATACATAATTAATTATCATTCATTCCTTAATTCAATTGTAAAAAGTTTATGCTCATTAGGGAGCAGCGACCCTATTGTTAAACTAACCTTAAAATAAACAAGCTCATCGCAACGTATTTTTGCGTCCGAAGAAGCCGCAGCGAATACTTTTTATTAAATCCGCTTATTACATTGTGTCTGTTTATTAAATTCTATTTATTAAAACGTAAATTATACACTTGTATCATGTAATATTTTGTTTTTATTGTTTTTCATTGTTGAACTTGCTTTTATTTAATAATGGGACTATCGACAAACGTATATATATTTCACAGGAAAGTCGGGACAGGAATATTACATTAAATAAATTACAATTGTCTGTTTGAACATAATTCACGAAGCGCCATATCAACGATAGCGACGCGATCGGCAATAGTGAAAAATTAATGCAATAAATAAAGCGTTTGTAACGAAATCATACATCAGATTACGCGCACATACGAATGTGTATTCCTTGTGCGAATGACATATTATTGCAATACGTTATTGTTTATTTATTTATATATCCCCATTCGCGAATACGTTACCGCATGTTCGACATTGAAAATGGCGGATCCAATATGGCGGGCCAAAATCTTCGTCTCTATCGCTGCTTATTACTGTTCGTATTTTTTTATCGTTCTTTACTTTCTGCCTTATTTTTATTTGTGATTCTTTTTACAAATTTTGAATTGTGATCAGACAGATTACTATCTGATCAAGAGTATTTAAAACTGATTAAAAAGGATTAACAGTGATTAAAAAGATTTAAAAGTATTAAAACGGATTAGAAGTGATTAAAACGTATTGAAAATGATCGAAAAGGATTCGTTTTCTTTGTAACGAATAATTTTAAATCATTCTGAATCCAAGTTTTGTTACTTTAATATTTCTTTTTACTCTGAGGTGATAAAGATCGATTCAATCGTTCTCTAGAAATTGTTACAAAAGTTGTATTTTTGTTTTTAAATATTTATGAGATTGTTAATTGTTCTAATTTAAGTATACATTCGATTGTTTTGAAACTTTTCATAAATGTTAAAGTTCGATACGTTGGAGTCCAGCAAAAATATTTTCATAATGTTCGTTGGACCTGAACATTTCAAACTTTAGCAACTTAATCCCCGCGATAGATGGCGTGTGGGTTCCGACGGTACCATTCAAACCAAAAATTTTTGACATTTCGAAAGCCTGAATTATGACGAATAAATAAGGGATCATCTAAATTCATTTTAACAAATCACAACAGGTTTTTAGGCCAATAATAGTATTTTTGGAGTAAATTCCAGATTCCAAAAAAGGAATAAATAAATTGGATTATAGCGCCAAAATGTCGTTGCTACTTGATGACTATTACTAATTTGTATCTTTAATACGTTACAGGCCCAGCATAAACAAACGCATCAGCTGGCTGCTGCAAAAATGTGCGCGCTAGAGGGTGAAGACGATCTGAGCGATTTCATGATCGAAATCGACATTTTGTCCGAATGCAAGCACCCAAACGTTGTCGAGCTGCACGAAGCATACTTTATGGAAGGAAAGTTATGGGTAAGCATTCATCGTTGGCCTCAAGTCTGATAAAAATATGAAAAATAATAAGTATGTAGTAGAGTAAAATTGTCTAAAAATTTGAATGTAAGAAAAGTGAAAGTTTCCAATGAAATCAGTTTGACGTTGAACAAAAAAAAAAAAAAAAATGACGAGTAATTGCTATAAAAAATACAGAATGGAGTTAAAGTTTTAACCGAATCAGCCAGTTTCGATGATAATGGCAAATAACGCAACGTTTGCAACTTTTCTGCACAGATGCTAATTGAATATTGCGACGGCGGTGCTGTGGATTCTATAATGGTGGAACTGGAAAAGGCATTGACCGAAGCTCAAATTGCTTACGTCTGTCAGCACATGACCAAAGGTCTTGCGTTTCTACATAGATCGAAAGTCATTCACAGGGATTTGAAAGCTGGCAATATTTTACTCACGATGGCTGGAGGAGTCAAAATTGGTACGTATTGCCCGCACTGCACGTATGAAAATGAGGAATAGGGAATCGATCGGTATTAAAACAATTTGAGCATGTTTGATTGTGAATTAGAAATAAGGTGTCACCCCGATAACGGATGTCACTTTATTTCACCTTTTAACTAAAGTTCATTCACCGTCGTAAAGGGGAAAATTACACATTATTTCGAGTTTCAGTATTTTCATTACGGCTTTGCCAATGGCACTTTGCTTGGATTTTGATCGTCACTTTCTAACGTCAGCGATTTATTTTTCTAAATGTAGCGGATTTTGGAGTGTCTGCGAAGAATAAGTATACTCTACAAAAGCACGACACATTCATCGGCACGCCTTACTGGATGGCGCCGGAAGTGGTTTTATGCGAAACCTTCAGGGATAATCCTTACGATTTTAAGGTATTAAAAAATTGTTAAAAATAACTTTACGACTTCTTTTTTTTAATGAAAAATAAAAAATACTTCCCTTGCAGTCTTTTGACTAAAAAACATAAATAAATTTGACGTTTCGGTCCCAGTGTGGACCCTCTTCAG
>JAPYZR010006129.1:0-12806 GCA_030522945.1 Trichopria nigra
TGTACTGCGACCTACTTATTTTGTGAATAATAATATGATTGTTAATGAGTTGTGATTCTTTTACTTCCCCCCGTTGGATTTTTAGTTAATACATAAAAATATAACCTCCCGCCTAGAAACGGGAGAATATATCCCAAAAATAAAATCAGATCTAAGACCGGCCAAAACACACATTTGAAAACAAAAATTAGGGTCTTTCCCCTGCGGCGTTTGGCCGCCAAATCCACCGGGGGCTCTGCCCCCGGGACCCCCGCGCTTTTGTTCCTAAATTCAGAAAGATATGGAAGTTTAAAGTTTAACAAGAATATGTTTTTTGTTCCCTACGCGCCCCTCCACTTTAGTATCTATATATTCCAAAATCTAATCAGATCTAAGTTCAGTGAAAACATACCTTCCAAAAATGTTGAATAGATGGGAACACTACTTCCCACGAACAAAAAGAGGTTATTAAAGTTTTTCTGTCAATTTGTACGTGAGCTGCAGCTTGTCAAAATTACATCTCAAAATACGGTTTTTCGAGTTCCCCTACTCTACCACCTGGTGGATATATTTCAAAAACTAATCAGTTCTAAGTTAGGCCAGGGCATATCCAAAAACAGTTTATGAAATCATTTCTTACGCGCGAGTTACAGCGCGTACAAATTTAGCGTAACGAACGTATACGTACGTACAGACTAAGGGACAAACATTTTTTTATTGCATTTTTGGGTTCCTTATGGTCTGAAACGTGGACATTTGATGAAAAAATAGGGGGTAATTTATTTTTGCCAGGGGGACCAAATTCAATACTTCTTCCGACCTACGGTGCGGGTCGAAGTAATTATCACAATTTATTATAATATTAACTTGAATTGTACAGCACAGTATTTAAGGCTGAAGCCACTTGCATCTTTTTGCTGCACCGCTTTGATCACAAAGACATATATTTTGACAGGTGGCCAATTGCAGACCCATTTTCTTCTCAAAATTTACCACGCACCACCGAAGTAACGAGATTTCCCTCGTGTTCCTCTCGCTCCACCAGACTCTCAAAACTCGTATTCTCGTTTTCTATTCCGCTCAGAAAGGAACGACTCGTTCGCATTAGCTCGCTTATACCACGTGAGTCATACTGGCGAGGAGACGCGCTCGCCTCGGTCGCTAGCTTCTGGAAAGCCCCGATTGGATTCGTTTCTAGCATGTAACCGACTGCCGATACCGCGGCATACCAACCGAAGCTAAGATCGACCGCCGACACCGCGGTGTGTCAGTACCGGAGTCTGCTCACCGCCGCCGCTCTAGCGAGCGCTGCCGCCGCATCTGAGGCCTATAAATTCCCGTCTGCGGCCCGGCACAAAGAGAGTGCCGCCAGACCAACTGCTCTCCAACTAATTTCTCCGTAGACTGCGAACCCGCATTCCTTTCCGAGTACGGTCACCGTACTCACCGCTTCACCGAGGCGGTGCACCCGCGGACCCCCGCTCACTGTCACCGCGTCCGTTAGGTTAAGAATACAAACTGCGGTTACCGCAGTTTTCACGTAAGTTTCCCCCGCAACGCGAGTGACAAACTATGTAAATAATAACGCTACGACAATACATTAAGTGTTCTTATTGCCAGTCATTAGCCCTCATTCAGGCACCTACCATGGTTGCTTGATTTACCGAATAAACTTTTCTCGGAGCAGGATGAAACTACGTTACAAATTTATTATTTACAAGTGTTCTTTTGTAAGTGTTACAATGTACGGTTTTTCCTTCTACTTCTCTTTAAATAATTTTTGCAACGGATATTTAGCTCTAGTAGTATTGGCCCGTTTTTGTAGCCTGTTTATGGGTATTCATCTTATTGCCAAACGTATGCTGTGGCTTATTGCTGCAATAACCTCGGGAGTTCGGTTCCCTCGGACATAATGTACTTGAATTAGTCATTGCGAGCTATATCTCTCAAATTTGTAGGTTACGTAGTTATTTCAGCCCAACAAAGCATCGCGAATTTTATAAGTCCAGAATTTAAATTGCAATTGAATCATAAAAGAAATCAAAATTGAATCGCAAATTAAATCAGAACCGAATCGCGAATTAAATCGTATCGCGAAAGAACTGAATCGGATCAAATTATAAAAGAAATATACTTATTATTGGAGAGTTCTACCTTGCAGGTGACACCTATTCAATTCAATCGTTGGAGATAATTTGATCACTAATGGAGGATACAAATACCTCTGATGTGCCTAAAAAGATCATGTTCTGTAGTTAGGTAGTTCCTGCTATTGAGTCCTTAAAAGGACTAAAAATTTAGTTACGAGCAAGTTAGTAGCTCTTAAAAGCTGTGTATTGTATACAAATAAGTTAGAAGTTCTTAGAAGAACTATTTAACTGTAGTTCGTTGATCGTCTTGGGCTGTAGAATTCTTGACTTCGGCTTCTAAACTAGGTCATGGTTCGGCAGACTGTATTCGCGGTAGTGGGGACACTCAGTTACCTGTTCTCCACGTCTTTCTTCATGGTTCGCGCTTTCAGCTTTGGTATAACAAAATTGGTCTTTCTTCGCAGTTCGCGCTTTCGGATTAATATTGTTATTTTGGAACTGTAATGCGGAATGAGTTTCTACTTATATCAAACTGTTTTTCTATATTTGCAATATTACAATACCCTCTTCCCAGCGATCTAAGAGATTGCGATATATCTATCTGGAAAATGAATTTTTATGCCGGATTTTGTAATCTGTTCCGGTTGTTCTTGTGCTGGGGATAATTCTGTTTGATTGTTATTTGCTTCCGTTAGCATGAATGCAGGTTTAAATCGAGCAATTGACACCGTTATATGTTTATCCTTTATTTGCAAAACATTTGGTTGTTTTAAAGCGTTACCTATAGCGTATTGTCTAAGGAAAACGTGTTATGATGTAGACAATTCGTTATCTACATATATTTTGTGCAATTTCAGCTGTTCAATATAAGTTTCAGGACGAACATTTACCTTTTTCATATTGAATTAATCTACAGGTAATCCTAATGCCTTTCTGAAAATCATTTCTGCCGAAGATTGACTGTCTTCTTTAAACGCAGATATTAAATCTAAAAGTACTGCGGGTAAAGATTTTGTCCATGATTATGTTGCATGACATTTTATTGCTGCTCTAAGTTGCCTGTGAAATCTTTCCACTATAGCATTTGATTCTGGATAATATGCGGTGGCTCTAATATGTTTTAAACCAAATATTATTTTTAATTCAAAAAATAAATTTGATTCGAATTGTCTGCTTTGATCAGATGTGATGATCTTTTCCAAGGTACTTGGAAACTTGGGTTGTGTCCAAAACGAAAAAAAGGTACACCACAGCGCGATATTTATTCCGCAAAGAAAACTTGTACTACTGTATGTGCCGTTATGACTGTTAATGGTATTGCTTCGACCTATGCAAAAGACGATCTATGCAAGTAAAACAATATCTATAGCAATTGGAAATAGGTAATTGTCCAACTAAATCTATGTGCACATGTGCGAATGTTTGGCATTGTGCAAATGCTTGGCTATTACGACTACAGGAACAACCCAATCCAGCGGAGGGAAAATCCGAGCGATCTCCGATAATCTGGCTTATTTAGTGACTAAGGCCGAAGTAGGTGAATGTACGTGAATTGCACGCGTTGCTCTATGAAGTGTGCAGTACTTTGAGATGCTCCTAATTCGGTTCAGATGTCGACGGTCGGTACATTTGAGCTACATTAGTGTATCCGCCAGTGCAGATGTACTGATGGTAGATGAGATTGCAGTTAGGGACCGATCAGCTGGATATCGTTTCGGCATATCGCGGAGGTCGACCGATGAATTCGACTGTACGTGTAAGGATGAAGTTTTGAATTTTACTAGGGCCACCGATCGGGACGCTATTGAAAAATAATGCAATGCTTCCAGTGTACGAATCTTAGCACGCAAAAGTATGGAGAATTGCTCAAAGGTAGAAAAATCATCGCTTTTCCACGAAAATACACAAGGTTTGCATGTACGAGTAGGTCATCTGACACGGGTCGATCTAATTTCTTAAGTGCGTCAACAATCTCGGTTATACAATCAAGCAAAACTTTTTTGCTCAACCGGATAGCTTTTCCGCGTCACAGATTTTGAATTAAATATTTTAGTCAATTCAATTTTCATGCATATATAAAATTATCCAGGGTGACAGATATAATCTTTATTAAATGCGCGGAAATTTGATTGCTGATATTTGCGCGTCATTGTTCTGCGTGGACTGGTCATTGCGTTGCTGACTGTAATAAAGTTGTCGCTTCCGAACCTTGAAGTTGGTAGATGACAGCTGTCAGTTGGCGACTGTATCAATGCATAGGTTCTCTCGCCATTGGCTAAGTGAAATCGCAAGTGAAGAACTCATCTGCAAGGCCCTACTGGAATCTTCGGTAGTATTCAACGAGGAGATATGTTTCCATTTTTGGTTTCCTAGCTTCAAGCGTATGTAGGCCTGCTCCAAGGTGAGCAGTTTACTTAAACGTACAAACGTCCGCTGTACTGATGCAAGGTACCAAGGCACAATAATTATCAGAAGTAGTTGTTTGCTTAGCCAGCTACAATTGCAAAGTGCAATTGCAGTTGTGAGCGAGCTTCGATACTTCAGAGTAAAGGATCTCCCAGATTAATCACATGTGTTAAATCCGCGTAAAAATGGCGTGTTGATGCGGAGAATTAATAGGTGCATAGTTTCGTCTATACACTACTTGAGAGGTGTGGTTGGACTGTCTTGTATGTCGATCAATCAATGCTACGATGAGTTAGCTAAAGCGGGGATCTTCATTATGGTTATGGTGGTACGTCTATGACAGCGGTTGAAAGCGTGGTTTACGCTGTCTGTCAAAGAAGTAACGGGTGCGGTAAGAATCCGTGCTGACTATTTTCTTCTCGATGATGTCACGTTGCGTAGCATTAGTGATATAACGGGACGAACTCCTTATATAGAGGCAAGCCTCCCAACATATCCGAAAATCTAGTAGAAGCGAATGCGCTAATGGATACACTGAACTTGCGGGCGATTTAAGTAACTAATAAATTCGCGCACGAGATTTGGTGCACTAATGCACTCTGGATATATTGTGAAGGTAGAGGAAAGATATAATGAATAATGAGTAATCTATGGATAGACGCATAGGGCATACTAAACCATAGTGGTTATGTCGAGGTTTGTTTTTTAATTATCTACGATAGAATTGCACATAATTTCAAATTACAATTCGAGGTGTCATAGTCCCTGACACGTAATTCGCGTGGTATAAGCCTGTGGTCTCTCCGTATTCGCGTCCAGGACTGTGTTGGATGAAGCGGATTCAGGTTCCTGGTGCAAATTGCAACGTCGATGTTGGATGCCTCATTTGCAGTTTCGAAAATTTTGTATCTGCTCGGCTCATTGAAGATTATAAGCTGTGATGTTCCCAAGGTAATCATCCACCAATTGTCCTTGGAGTACTGTTTCGTCCCAATAAAAGCATTAATATAGGAGTTTTTGGAGGATTAAATCTTTTGCTACACATTTGATTTTGTATAAAATTTTAAAAAGAATTTAGGTTTAATATATTTCATCACAAATTGACGATAAAATTGACATCGGGCAATGGCCGATAGCTGAAGGGTCAAAGTCTGCAGTGTTCGTTTGGAAAACATAAATAAATTAATATATTAATATAAAAACAAAATAAACATAATAATCATATAGGTCTACACTATTTCATACCGCAAAGGTCTTTATTGATAATGTAATATTGTTTATTTTAGAATTCTGTAGAAGATGTCAGTAACTTTGATGAAGAATTCACATCAGAAAAGCCACACCTAACTCCACCAAAGGATCCAAGGCCACTTAGTGATCAAGAACAAAGTCTTTTTAAAGACTTTACATATATGGCGGACTGGTGTTAACAAAAATGCGAAATATTGATTGTAGTTGTTTTGAATTTTAATGTGTATACGATTGACTAATATTGTGATTTATGTACACAAGCATATTTGATAAAACTGATCATTCAGGCTAGCATTATTATAAAATAATTGATACTTTTATTTCTTAAATAAATTCAAATAATTATTTAAAAATTTATTTTTTTACATGAAGCAGTCTAATTTATAAACTAACATATTCAAGACAATAGCATGTTTCCAAATAATTTAGTAATTTAATTATAATAATAATTTAATAACATTATAAAACGCTGCCATTCTGAATTATTTTTTTTAAGCAAACAATTTTCAATTTCTAGAAGTAGTTCTGTAACGTATCTTATTAAAGCAAAATTAATACACCATCAATAGCGTTGCAACCACTATGTTCGCCCTCATCAGAAACTTTTATTTCTACTGGAAATCAAAATAAATTTTTCACAAAAGTTTTTTCTTTCAAAAATACTATACAAAATACAAAAAGTAAATTTTTCTCTTACCAACTATTGTTAATGGATGAAGCATCTTTAATTGGAAAATGTCTTGCTTAAAGTAATTATTTGAGAAGTAAGATCTATTGAAAATAATATGTTATATACTAAGCGGTAGAAGAGGGATTTCTGGTATAACAGATGAGTACGATCATATTAATTGTTCAGTCCCCTACATACTCTATGGATTATGGAGGAGGAGAGTTTTGAAAATAAACGTGTATATATATATATATATATATATATATATATATATATATATAGTATTACAGTCGGCTGTTTTTATGACAGACCCTTAAAACGTTGCGAAGAAACGATTTATGGCCGGGGAATCTCTTATACTGTTTTCGCCCCCGCAGGGGGCGGAGAGGGGGAAAGGTCTCGTAACATGCCTAACGGGCCTTGCCCCCCCTCCCCCCGGACCCCCCGCTTAAAAAATAACCTAACCTGACCGTCACAAACCTGCCTGAAACACATTTTTGTGTTGACATCGGGTTCCGGATCGTGTAAACAGAAAGTCCTCGCAATTACCATTGTGTAAAAAATATTACAGGGACAGTCATCGTAAGTACCAAATGTTCCTATAACTACAATGACATTCCAAAAAATGTCCTCCTAACCATTATTCTGTAAATTTGTGTGTGTGTGTGTGTGTGTGTGTGTGTGTGTCCAAAAAAACCCCTCACAACATACTTATGTTACATTCTAGATTTAGCTCTTAAGAAGAACATCGTCATAAATTTAACATGCGAAATGATTGGGAAATAATAACCATGCAAACTTAGGTAAAAGTCCTTGGATAATACAGTTCTAACATACATATGGGGCATTCCATATGAAGTCATACACCCTAAAAATAAAAAGTTTATCAATTCGATCAAAATTGTTAAAATCAATAGTCCTATGGACTCAGTACAAATTTCGTGACTCTAGTTCGACGGGTTCCCTAGTTATAGGGGCCCAAGTTTGTAGCACATTGACCATCATGTTGTGAGCATTGTGAGGTTTGTAACTTCCCAAGAAATATATCGATTTAAACAAATGATCTTGTAAGCATTTTTTATGTACTTTAAAGGCTATGATATGCATTATTAATTGATATTTTAATTTATCCGATTATTTTCGTAATTATTATTTAATTCCAGTTTTTTTGTTAAAGATCGACTTCTTAGATATAAAAAGAAATTTTGCTTTGTAAGTAACCTAGAAGTTGTGATGTGCCTAAAAAATTACCCCTTAGCATTACCCAGGATGAACGACATGAATGTGATAGGGTATCATCCTACTGGGGTGCTTTTTTAAAGATCGACTTCTTAGATTTAAAAGAAATTTGTTTCATAAAGATACATTGTTTTCCATCAAAAAAGTACTTAGCTTCTCAGTTGCCGGAACTATTCCTTCGCGAGATGTGAGCCTAATAAGCGAAATAACGATACGTGCCGCACTCCCCATACGCCGCCAACCGCCGCAGCGCGGCGCGTCGCACGGTTCGCAGCCATCGAAAAGTGACGTCACAAAAATGGCGCCCAACGTGGTCGACCAAGCGAGTTCTTGCTAGAACTTTTCATTTTGTTTTTTTTTTTTGGTTTGTTTATTTTTTCGACATTTAGCGTTCAAACTCACTTGTCAGTCGAAGGAAGCTATTATTGGAAGTAGACACAGAACTGACACACGTGGCTTACGTCAAAGTCGATGATAAATTGACATTCTTCGAACGAGCAAGTTTTCGGTTTCCTGAATTGGATAATTTTCCAGAGCACACTTCGAAGCTCCTTACGACTCAGGAAGAAGTTCTCCCACTGGCTTCAGTGAATATCGTTAAGCTGGAATGGAATGATACTCCGTTGGTGTTGCCCGTGATGAACAGAGCGGAGGCTCCGAAAACAATGAACAAGGACGACGTGTCAGTACGACGGATTTTAACCGTGGAAGAAGTTTCACCGATGCAACCTCGAAGGCGCGACATCTCGGAAGAAGAAATCGTAGTTGGTGAGATTTCGCCGGAACAAAGGTGCGAACTTGAAAGTTTATTAAACGAATATCGCGAATGTGTCGCCGTAGATTGTAATGAGTTAGGTCTTACTAATTTCATCGAAATGGATATTCGCGAAAAACCCGGTTCTGTCCCTGTGCGATCGCGACCTTATCGCGCGAATTTTGAAGAACGAGAGAAAATCAAAGATATCGTTGCCGATTCGAAAGCCGCGGGCATAGTTCGGGAAACTTCATCAAGTCCCGTATTACTTGTTAAAAGAAAAACGGTGATTTGAGATTGGTAGTCGATTTTCGGAGGTTAAATGCACAAACGGAACGCGTAAACTTTCCCATGCCGAGTGTCGATAAGGGACTTGAAGTCTTGAGCGGAGCTAAGTTATTCGCTTCATTGGATTTGGCTCAAGGCTACTTACAAATGCCATTATCGGAGCAGGCACGGTCGAAGACGGCGTTTATAACTTCGGATGAGACCGGTGAATTTACGCGAGCCATGTTCGGCCATGAATGCCCCGATATTTTTCGCAAAATTAATGGAAATGGCAGTCGGTCCTTTACGTAATAAAATTTTACTATTATTTTTTGATGACATGTTCGTTTTTGCGAATGATTGGGATCAATTGATGGATAGATTAACATTGGTTTTACTTGCTTTAAAGAAGGCTGGATTGACATTGAACCTCAGAAAATGTAAATTTGCAATGCACGAAGTTGAGTTTTTAGGATTTGTTATCGGGAAGGACGGGATTAGCCCAGGTCGTGATAAAACGGAAACCATCGCAAGGTTTCCTTGCCCGACTAACGTTCACGAGATTCGTCGATTTTGCGGCATGGCCAGCTATTTCCGCAGTTTCATTCCCCGGTTTGCATCCTTGGTGTCGCCGCTTACTGAGCTAACGCGTAGCAACGTAAATTTTGTGTGGACCGAAAGGCAACAGAAAGCATTCGATACAGTGCAAGGTTTATTGTCGTCCAAGCCTATCCTTGCAACCTACAATCCCAAAGCTCTTAGAACAGAACTCCACACTGATGCGAGTGCTAGTGGGCTAGGAGCTACCCATTTTCAGCAGCAGGAGACGGCAAGCTGCATCCGGTTTGCTCAGTGAGCCGACGTACGTCCGATACTGAGAGATTCTATCACTCCAGTAAACTGGAGCTGATCGCCATCGTTTGGGCAGTTTCGCGTTTGACAGTATTTTTAATCGCAAATTCAATTTACGATTATAACCGACTGCCAGGCTCTCGTTTATTTGAACGCTAACAAGACTTCGAATCCCCAAATCGTTCGGTGGGCAATGATGTTAGCCGAGTATCATTTCGAAATCAAACATCGGAAAGGTGATTTGATGCAGCATGCGGATGCTCTTTCCCGTGCTCCTGTGAGCGAAGCATGCGAAGACGAGTGCACTAACTTCATGTATCAGATAAGTACGCGCGAGGAGGAAATCCTAATTTGTCAACGTAGCGATGATCGATTAAAGCGAAAAATCGAGATCCTCTTAAAGGACTCTAATATGCGAACACGCGTCGAAAAAGGTGAGGTCGATCACTACGTTCTTAAGGACGGTTTATTATTTAAGCGGATTATAAGAAATGGTTCCCCGGTCGAAGTTTATGAAAACGAATTGATTCATTATAGAATATTTTGTGAAGGTCATTGACATGTTCTAATTATTGAAATTTTATATGTTGTGAAATCTTTATTTAATTGTGAATTTATTTATTTATGTGGTAATTATTTATTTATTCGCGTATTTATTTATTTATCCGATTAATTATAAATGAATTAACTGATAAATTATTTTTTGGAAAATGGCTCATCCGGTTAACGCGAATAATTTATCGTTGCGCCCGTTGGAGGATTGGGTCTTCGGTTTGAGCGCGGAAGAATTTGAGGCGGCGCTAAATGAGCTTCAATTAAATGCGACAGGTACGCCATTCATTTGTATGGATAGGCTACACCAGCGATTAGCCGGAAATTATATGGACACGGATTTTAGGCCAAATATTATGGGAGAAAATCTGGAAATATTGCGAACTAGATGCGATACGCTACGGTCAAATTCTTTGGATCGAACAGGATTAACAACAGCAGTTGAAGATAAAAATGAGTGGACAAGTACCAATATTGATGATGACACGGTATCAGTAATTGAATGTCGGGTAGAATCGCCTCAACGTTTAACAGTTCGAGCAAATATGGAATCGCGTTTTTCGCATATTGTGTCAACTGCGAATACGACAACGACGACGACAACATTCGCGACGTCAACAATAAAAACCGCGCGTATGCAGCCAAGTACGGCAATTCCGAATAATTTCGACAATATTTCGGATTATAAATCGCCGGAACGTCAGAAAAGGGCCGATCGGAAATATTAGCCGAAATTTTATCAGCTCTGGATAAAGCGGAAGCGCGCACTGCGAGATTAGAAAAAGCACTCGACGAAAGTCGTCGTGAAAATGCTCAATTAAGGCAACAGAGCCAATTATATGAACAATTACGATTAAATGCGAAACAACGCGAAAATATAAATCAAATGGTTCCACAAAATGACATAAATGTCAACGGTCGATCGTAATCGTCAAATAGTAAGGTTACTTTCGGGATACCTTTAATGTTAATTATTTTGATAATCCCCAAGTTAACGATGGCATTTCGATACCTGATCAAACGGTTTTCGGGTCAAGTCGATATGACGACCCTAGGGGGAGGGGAAATGACAGTCGTTCCCTTCCCGTAGTTAAGGAATCGGCGATACCGCTGATGAATCCGTTCGTGATTATATCATCTGCCTTTTAACTATTTTAAGGAGACGCGTTCCTCAGCCTTCTGGGGAGCATCAACTCACTTTATTATACCGGAATTTGAGGCCGGATATCCAGTGTACCGTAAGAAAAGAAGAGGTACGAACGTGCGATGAATTGCTAATGTTAATTGTGGCAAAGATATCGACCACCACCTCCTGCAGAAGTTAGCTTAATGCCGGAAGTGGCATATTAGCCAACAAAAACTCAACAGATAACCAGAAAGCCACAAGTGTCTACTGTGTCTGTGGCAGCAGTAAAGACGACTAAAGAAACCAAGGCTAGCAATGTGGTTCCTGTAGCTAGCCTAGATACAACTAACCGCCAAAGATATTGTAGAACTGGTGGAGAAAACCATCGCAAGAAAATTGGATGATTGGGTAAATATAAACGCGAACTCGTGTCCACAGTTAGAAAGAGCGCAATCGTCGCGTAGTTTCCTAACTGGAAGTGAGACCAAGTTTCGTCCGACTTCTCACAGAATCGCGATCATCCGCGTCGGGTCAACCGCTGTCAAAATGGTCCGCTAAACCAACATTTTCGCCATCAACGGCAAGCGAAATATTATAATGCCAAGCACCGTGATGTCCAATATAAAATTGGCGTTGACGGTATGTCCATGACGGTATAGAGGAGAACTTTTTTTTTTTTTTTATTATTCATTATTAAAGATTAATATTATTTTAAAATTTGGCTATTTCTTTTCTTATCTCTTTTTCGCTATATTGCGAATCCCGAAGCCTCCGCGGTCGTTGTTAAACGTAATTAATGCTATCGAGCTTTTGTGTCGATTGTTTTTGTTCTTTCGCTAAATAGCTAACATTTTTGTGTAGGCAATATTAAAAGGCACTAAGAAACGTTACAATATATATAAATTGATTAGTTCAAAAAACAAATTGGAAACATTTGCCAAATAACAAAGTTATTGGTTAACCATGGTTCCATCTAAAAAGACGACCTGCAGCTCTCGTTACACCGACGTACTGGTGTGGGGCCAATTAGCCGCATTGAAGGGCAGAAAGGGCCGTAATATATTCTTATCTGTTTGTTCGATATTATAAACAGATGTGACATAAAGGTTATACATACATTCAATTGAAGATAATAAACGTCCAACATTGTAGTATATAAATACCGAAAACGTTTATAATCATTTATTATATTATAGTATGCAACGAAAATGTTGCGTATCCGACCCTGCCGGTTATTGCACGGGTGCCTCCAAGCACCGTGCCGCTCCTGCGGGGATAACACTGTAGTATTAAAGTATAGTTTACCCGTGCCCCAGCCGGGCTACACGGGCTATACGCTAGCCGACGTACCGTCCAGGTCTCGTCAACCTACACGGCCTAGATTGGCCCACCGATTCTCCGCGGACGGCAACGAACTTTGCCGAGCGGCGACGGCAAGGACGCGATGAGCATCGCGTCCTTCAATTCAATGCTACCTTTGAGCTCGCGCGCTTCGGCAATTCGACTGATTCTTTCGGTAGCTCCACGTCGAGACTAAGTTTCGGAGTTATCGGGCAATTTGGTGACCAAATCCTGTGGTTCTGTGCCACGAAAAACTCACGGTAATCTGAGGCCACGGTG
>JAPYZR010006131.1:0-10022 GCA_030522945.1 Trichopria nigra
GTTTCCAAAAGTTCTCATTTAATTTTGAATGATTTCTGCTGGAATTTTTTTGGTGATTGTATATGTTATGTAGAATCACCCTTCCAGAGCCCAAATTAAGAAAAAAAGTTTCAATAATTTGTTATTTATACTTTTATTGTTGCAAAGCTCAGTCGGTAACTGTTCTACTTTAGAACCACCTTAAGGGGGGTTTGAAGAAGAACAGTTACCGACCTAACCTCCAAACAAAAAAAAAAAAAAAAAAACGTCTTTTTGATTCTTTTTCACCTTCTGTCTTTGTTATCCGTAAGAAAATATGTGAAAACAAAGACAGTACATAAAATAGGTATATTTATTATAATTAAAATTTCACTCATGATAGGTTTAAAAAATTTCAAATAAATATGTTTGGTAATAAAAATTAATAAAATATAAATAGACAAAAAAGTTAGATATACTAAAATTTACAATTTTTCTGCATTTTCAGTCTTAATGACAATTATTTTTGTAATTTACGATACATTACAATTTCATTACAAATGTGTATTGATTTAATTCAAATGAAGTTTACATTTCATTTTGATTACTTTTAAATTTGCTTTTAATGATATTATATTGAATTTTTAATTAAAATTTTCCAAAACATACAGCAAATCATATATACAATTTCATTAAACTTTTCATTACAATTTCATCAAAATTTTTCCAAAGCATGCTATACATACTACTTACATATATCTTTCATTTCTTCATTATAGGTAACTTCATTATATGTTTATCGATCAATTCCTGAGTATTATAATTTTATAATTGTAATTGCAGGCAGCCAAAAAAATTATACCATGATTATATATAGGAAATTCAGAAAAAAAAGTCGAATTTCAGTTGTTTCCGGCCGTCGCAGGCGGTTAACGGTTAGGCGAGATATAACCTCAGAAAATCCAATTATGTTCAAGTTTAAAATTTTCTATAATCTCGGTTCAAAAGGTCGCACTTCTCAAAAGCCACCAAGTTTTTTTGGCAGGTAAATCCGGATAACCGCTATAATGAAGTTGGATAAGATGACGAACGTACTGAAGCAATTCGGTGAATTCTTCACTACAATTTGCTACTGGAGCTACGATACCATGGACGTGACGGCGACTCTTATCCTGGATTACCTCACGAGAGCTCTTGAACTCGTAATAGCGATTATGAAGCTGTTCTTTCAGCTAGTTTGCTTTCTGCGGGATCTCCTTGTCGAAGCTATGCAGACGTTCGCGAACGTCTTTCAAGGCATCGTTAACATTATTAGCGCAATTAACTGCGAGGACGTCGAGGATTTCACGTCGGCTTGCATTGTTATTTTAATATGGTTCGGATCGTTCAAGATTATTTACACTATCGCAAGCAAGGTTCGTATAACGCCAAATGTTCTTTCAATATTTTTCGGAAGGGCAACAATTACTTGACATTATATATATAATGAAATTCACTTGGTAGCGGTTATGATTAAAAAAAACATAAATTTGAGGTTATGTTCGACTCGAAATTATTTTAGGTTAGAATGTAAAACAAATTTTTAGGTTAGAATTTCCCTTTTATTATTTTCTTCGAATGACATAATTTAAATGAATATTACATTATTAACTGCGCAATTTAGGATTGTAAATTTATACTCGTATACTTTGTTATCCTTCGTAATTAAAATAATGGAAATATAAATGTAAATAGAAACAATAATAATTATTGAATTACTAATATGGTCAATTTCACAGGACATGAAATGTAACAACAAATTATTTTTTTTCAGAATTCAGAATCGGGTACGTTCGACGCTATTCGGGAGTATTTTAAGAGTTTCATCAATAGCAGTGACAATAACAACAAAATCAAGAATGGTACACATAAAAATGAATCCAAAGCGGTTTCCAAAGACGATCGTAAATCGTTGAGAAGAAATCGCGATCCCAAAACATCCAAGAGAAGGAGTTGCCCAGTACGTAGACGCGAAATAGTTTACTCTGATGATGATGGGTGAATTGTTAGAGGCAGATCTTGCCTCGCGACATAATAAACAAACGTTATTAAATTTACATTATCTTTATTGATGTATTTTTCAAACGTTTTCTTTTATTTATCACCCATATTACATCAATTATTTGATGGAATTGGCCTAAACTCTTATTCAGTACAGTAACCGATACATTCAAACAAAAATCGAGTTATCATGCTTCGAATGATCATTCGGCGTAAATGCTGAAACATCCCATGAAAGGTTACAGTATAATAAATTGCGAGTAAGTGATAAGTGATTAGCTAACATTAATTCATGTTTCTATGATACATCATATATTTATAATTGTATAATAAAATATTACAAACTTGCGTCGAAATTTAATACACGGTATTGTTATCGCGTTTTTACACGTATTCTACGCCTTAAAAATGTATATGTATCGCACTATAAAAATATGATATTCTATTTCGTCATGGTTTAAAATCTATTTCTTTACATATAAATAATTACAAGAATAAACAACATTCGCGCTATTCGTTACATTCGGTCTACATGAACTTCATATACATTCGTCTCATTAATAACATGCGGTAGAAAAACTTTAAGCAATTCGGTTTTAATAATTTTCAAAACCAATTTACTTTATAGGCACGTAAATTCCAACTCTTTCTCGTGTGTATGCAAAGTTTACTATAAATATTCGCTTATTTTAATAAGTTAAGAAACCAAGTGTTAATTTCTTACATGATTATTATAATAATATTATAAACATTACACTCCGTATCAGAGTATAGAATTAAATCCAAGAATCTCACGGTTCATCTATCTATACTAAGATATCAAAGGATAAGAGAAAATACTGTATTTAATTTATATCGATATCTTAGGAGATTTTAGGATATGGAGAAACAGATATCTTATCTGTATTCAATTTTTCTGTATTAAACCATTGAGACTGTATTCGATAGTCATTATGTATTTTTAATGTCAAACTCGTGGGATACGATAGAATAGAAACTTTATTTTATCAGTAGGTAGCTCAATGATTTATCTTTAACTTAATAATGACTTTGAAAATGTAAGCAAAATGTACGAAAATTGTTAAAACCGAATTCTATTATAATTTGCAAGCCATCTTGAAGCGTTAACTTTCGAAGTGCACCTAACCTCATGGCAAATTGTTGGAGAAAATTTTTATTGAAATCATATATAACTGACTTCAAACATTTGTTCAGGTTTTTTTTTTTTTTTAAATTCGTCGATGATATGTTTTATTAAATTAAATTAATTATTAATTTATATACACATTGCTCTACCAAAGGTTGGTCGTTGTTCGTACAAAACTTTGCACTGCCTTAAAATTACTTATAGCAACCGTCTTATTAAATATTTAAAATGTCAAAAGTATTCTCAATAAATCTTCAATAAATATAAAATTCACTCTAATTACATTTACTATATGTGTATATTTGTAAAAAAAAAAACAAAACGAAATTATCCGATGATAATTGTACGAATACTGTCTGAAAATGAAAGATTCAGATTCTGCCGAGTTCAGTTTCGAAAATTTCATCCCCGAATTTGTCCGAAAATAGGCCGACTTGAATATTATGTAGATCGATATTTATCAATGTCTTTCTTCACTGTCCATTTCTACTTTCAATATCTGAATTCTCTAAGAATTAGGTAGGAAATATTTTCATTCCTACCGAGGCACTTAAATTTTCTTTTCTTATGAGAAAGAACAACAATTAAGCTTGAAATTTTTGAAGCTATAGTTTTCAATCACTTTCTTCTGTATAATACTTTGAATTACATTTGAACCCAAATTAATATCGTTAAATTAAATTTTATACTTGTTAATTAATATTATAATCACAATTATTTCATTTTGGATTAAGATGGATGCAAATGCATAGAATTTAATTTGGAAGTGTTATTTCGAGTCAAATGCATTGAAAACATTGTTTCTTTTATTCAAATGTTCAATACGTGTAACGACGAATTGAAATAGAAAGTAATTAAAATTAAGAAATCAAAAATACATAGTTCTTTGATAAGAAGTAGCTCTAACTTCCCAAGTAATCCCGACCACGTTTGGACCATCCAGGAGTCGATCAATTGGAAGTGACAAAACAGCGCGGACAATAAGTTAAAGAAGAAAAGAAAGAAGAGGGCCTAGATCCAGGCCGAAAATTATATTTTTTTTATGGTTCTTTGAACCTTGATGTACAGTGACCGTTTTTTAGTTATTTTTGAAATTTAAGAAAAGAAACCAAACATAATTTCAAGAAAGTCACGAGTATTCCGTACTCGTTTGCATCCACATTTCTCGTTATGGACACGATCAGCCTATTTCTGGCAAATACGGTAAAACAGGACGAAATACAAAACATGGCCGGAAAATGTTAATGACAATCACTATGAAAAGTACCGAAAAAATGGAAAATTCGTATGTTAATATGAAATGTCATGATAAAGAGTCGATTAGTGCAACTCAATAATACTCTCAAACGAATTGTCTTTACGCATACTGCACTGGCTAATTAGTCGTTGATAACCGTAACGGTGATTTTGTGATCAGGCCATGAGAAAGTCTTCGGTAGCTGGACCTTTGGAACATGTATATTTTATAGACTTTGTCTATCTTATTTATGATTTTCCACACGTACAAATCATTAGTTTAATTGTTGAAATAAACGATCACTTTTAAGAGACTGTCGGAATAATGAAATGTAATTATTTTTATTTTATGCTTTTATTTCTTGATCAATGACTTAAAATTTTCAAATTTAGTTAATTTGTATCCATTCAAATGTTGATAACTAAATGGATCAATGTCAATATTATACATATATCTGTTTACAATCCATTGTGAACTTTGATGATTATCGAAAGAATTTTCTCATAGTGTCCGACAGCCCCTTAAAATTAAATACGGAATGATAAAAAGAGTTAATGTCACTTACAAGCTCAGGGTTGTTCAGGGTTTCAAATTCCTCCGCCATTCGTTGTGTCAAGTCTTCCGGAATCAGAACTTGCAACCAAGGACCTGAAACTACATAGGGCCGTTCTTTCGACACTAAAGTGCCAGTGACAGACGGAGCGACGAATGTTATTGCTCCGTGCGACAATACCGACTTGAAAGTGAAGTGACGTCCATGCATTACTCGACCCCTGGAAAAAATGGAAAAAGTCTTAATTACATGTTAAATAGCTTATTAAACACAAACTCACAAACTTCTATTAATAAATGTAAAAGAAATACAGATTGCCGACAATCTACTTCTTTTACATTTATTTATATTATTTCTCAGTCGATAACTTATAGACTGCAATTTCGTCACTTACAGACCTTCGTTACAATGAATTTTTTGTACACAATAAATGATATTTGGCAGATCTGAAGAAAAAAGATGAAAGGAAATAAGAGTACTATACTAACTTGATCGCTAATGAAAGCAAACTTCCTGCTTCGGAGTTGAAAGTAAGATGCAGCCCAGGCAATGATGTAGTTTCGTTCAAGTCGGACGCATTTGCTTCCTGGCCGCACGGCGAGGTTCTTTCTGATTTTATTGTCGATTTGGTCTCACATTCATCATCAGAATCGCCCTTTTTCTCTCGGTATTTCTCGCCACTCCTGTCCTCAGTCATTTGAACCCACCTTTCGAATGAAATAACGCTATATTTTAACATCTTTTATACTAACGATTCATTTTTATATACATTATTTCTATAGTGAAAAAGAAAATTAGATAAAAACTGACTGAAAGAATTATTCAGACGTTTTTCTTTTTAATTTGGTCTCTGAAAGGTTAATTTTACATAACGTATATTTCCCCAACAAAATTCTAGTGAAAATCACCTAAAATTTAGTGAAAACATTTGGAAATAAATTATTTCTCCTTACAGGACCTAAAAATAATTTCTTTACAACAGTTCTCAATTTGGTTTAATTGATTTTTACTACAATTTTTTTTTTTTTTTGGAGATTGTATATATGATATGCAGAATCACCTTTCCAGAGTTAAAAGTTTTTATAATTTTTTATTTACACTTTTATGTTGCAAAGCTCATTTGCTAATTGTCCTACTGTAGAACCCTCTTAATTTGTACGTCACCATCGATAAAAAAATGGCTATAATTCATTTTTTTTTCCTAAAGAGATACTGAAAGTACGCCTTCATTTGTAAAATATTTAATCGATAAATCGGTACAACAATTGAAATCTCTTTTGGTAGAACTGAAAACTCGCCGATAACTCCAAAAAATACACGTGAAAGATGGAGCAAATATAGATAAAAAGAAGTCGATAGGCGGATGTTTATGGTCTGTTTAACGGTATAATTATAATCGGAACAATTATCCGGCAATAAAAAAAAAGTAAATTGGAAAATGTATGCAATTTCAACATTTGGACCGCCATTTTGGATCCGCCATATCGGTAATAACCGATGAAGCGATTGAATCGGCGACTCTTCAGTACAACTATCGGGTCCATCGATTACGTGCACCCTTGTAAACGGAAACGTATTGAAAGTTAAAAATACGAATTCAAACGAATTAATATGAATTAAAACGACTGAAAATGAATTCACTTATAATGCGCACATGAATTCATTTCAATTTGTATTTTTTAATTTCCAATTCGTTTTTCTACTTGTAAAGTTGAAGTAGAATTTCAGGACGCGTTCGCCTTCGTAGAGTGGATCGTCGTAAACGATACGGTATCGTAAAAAAAGAACAAAAACCCGTATTACCATCCACATTTCTCGTGTTAAATTTCAATTGCCAACGAGTTTGTAGTTACCATTGTCGTCGCCAGGGGTAGCGCCAGCGCGAATACAATACGTACGTTCTCCAAAAGAGAACCAATGAAATCGATTGAAAATTGAAAGTGAATTTCATGAAATTCTTAATCTCGTACGGACGATTAAATGTCATTTTTAGCGAAAAATCACTCAATTTTCATTTGCAACCGTTCAGTTGAACTGTACATCTCTATATTCGGTCCATTGTCAACCGTACTTTACTATGACAAACCTAGTCTTCCTTCGGAAAATTATAAATTCGTATATGACGTCATCAATCGCTGGATCTATTTCAAAATGCAATTATTGTATACTGGAAAAAGGAAAGAGAGCAAACTTACCAACATTTTGCGGAAACGCCGCTCAGGTTTGAACCTTCTCTTTCGATGCCATTCTTAATTTTTTGGGCAATCGTCGGGTCTTCGTCCATAACCGAATAGCTCCGTTTCATGTCCGTCAAGAGAGAAGGACCGCAAGATTTCGTTGTTTTCAGGAGGTTAATCAAGCCTAGACCGTTCCAGTGTTGGGCTGCTTGTAACTCCTCATTCGTCACGCCCACAATTTGGACAAAGGTTACCTGTTCACAATACAATCTGATAAAATCATCTATTCGACATTGATACCATTTTTTTTTTTTTTTTGTATTCTATCAGAATATAAGGGCTTCTATTGATGGTAAAACAATATCGTCTGAATCATAAGATATCATTTGCTATGTGGGTATCCGGCTATTGTTTGGGTCGATCTTTCGAATGGCGTATAGGCGAAATTTATTCTTTTTAAAAAGCATCTTCTAACCAATTGGAAACGCGTTCCCGATAATTGTACTTCAAAAACATGATCCGCCATTTTGAATTTTGAAATACTGACCTCGGACTCGTATTCATTGATGTCCAAAACATGATATTCGAAAATAATGTCTGCTGTTTCCAAAAATAAAAATAAGAGGCTAATTTAAAACGCTATACCTATAGGGGGTGCTGCGATCGTTATTCGCGTATTTATATTATTCGCTCTTTTTCAGTAAGACTTCAGCATCATTTTGATCGTTAGTATCGGTGATTTGTATCAATGTCATATCAGCCAATACGGTGACACGAAATACTCTACGATCACTCGTTTTGTTGGGTTGCAACATTTGTATTTGCCGAAAATCATTTTGCTTGCTGGAAACGTTTTTCTGATATTTAAGATTTTATTCCCCCTCGTACTCCATGCATCCTATGGCTGTGATTACTGAGTCAAACACATTTGATGTTTACTTTAAGAGGGGGTAATATCATGTGAAAACTCTTTTATTCACGCCATACGTTTTTGTTTACTTTTTTTTTTTTTTACCCTACAAAGATAGATTTCTAAAAAAAATCTTTCAAGGTTTTTAAAAAAAAATTGTTTCGAAAGTATATTCAAGAGTTTCCATACTTTTGCCTCACTCTGTAGATATATGTATAAACTTGCAAAATCTCAAAAAGAAGGAATTCTACGATTTCGAATAATTTTTGGCGTTCAGGCGGCATTTAAAAATCGAAACCTGTAAAAATCAAAATATGTGACAGCATATTTTTGAAGTAAAACTATATCGAAAATGGGTTTCTGATAGGTTAGAAGATCCTTAGAAAGCGTCATCAGAGTGAAAGTTACGATTGGACAACAAATATCACCTAAAAAATTCTCTTTTTTAAAATGATTTTTTTTTTACATTTATAGTTTGCAAGTGTCATTACGTTAAATTTCGGATACAAATTCTGCACATTTCGGCTTTAAATGATTAATTAAATAAAAATCGAAACTCTACGAAAACAATGTTATTTCTGTAATGACAACTTCCAACAAAAATTATCACGCTTAATCAGAATTTTCATTGGTAGTATCGACAAGTTATTTTACTTTTTCTAACGGTGCCTCGATTATCCCTAAATTCTTGCATTTTATTGCAATTATCAACACGCTATAAAACGAATATTGATATTAGAAGTCTCCCCATGTAGCGGGAATAAACATTTGTCATTATAATCGCCATGACGGCGCATTGTTCTTCTCGACCGCTTGTAAGGTGGCTACTACTCGACTATGCAAATCAAAACAGTGCTTTAAAAAGTCAAGATAGTGACGTATCCTTTCTAAGAGAATTTATACATTATTTTATCAATGTTATTCCGACGCATGAAATGGAAATAAATTGATTAAATTTAGACATAAAACATTATTTTTTGACTTTTGAAAAAAAAGGTTAAATCCTTCTTTATTTATACTTTTCCTGTTTTGAGGTTAGGTTGGTAACTGTTCTACTTTAGAAACCCATTAATTTACATTTTAAAACATCCAAATAGCACTTCGTTCACCGACATACGTCAACTTTAAATTCAAATGACCCAACATCATCGTGTTATTTGTTTTTTTTTTTTTTATATGAAGTAAAAACTTCAATCTGCTGCATCTTAGTAAAAAAAAATCCTATTTGGATGTTTTTAAATGGAAATTGTAGGGCAAAACTTGTACTTTACTTAAGTTTTTGCCGGTAAAATTATCTGCATCCAGGCGTGAATGCCAATAATATTTATTAACTTTTAGGTTAGAATATCTCGAAATCGCGATGGCTCCGTTCTTAAGGCCAGATTTGAATTTAGCGATTTGATCTCGATGTTCATTACGCATAGAGACTGCGAAAGCACTGCCTATCGAGACTAATGTCTAAAAAATTATCGCACAAAGAATTGTCATATTTCTTTGTATCGGTACGGTAAAATACTCAAATCGATTCCAGATCATTCCAGAAGAAGCCCAGAATTATTTCAACATTTTATCTTGATTCTCGATATTTAACATTGGTCTTAAATGGAAAAATTCATTGTTTTTTAGTTAATCGGCTGTAACTGTTAAGACACGGTCCATAAAATTCTGAAGATATTCGAAAAAGATTGATTCCAGTTAATCGATTTTGAATATCCATCATTTATTTATAGTTCTGAAACTTGAAAAAGCAAAAATACAACCGCTTTTGTCTTCCTAACTTTCTAAAATGACAACTAAAAATTATATCCCGCCAAATTTCGTATATTTTCTACTTAACCCTTTGTGCCATGGTGGCACTCTCAGAGTGCCACCTGATTTAGAACCATTTTTTGAGCAATTTTGATTAGCTCAAAATTTTGTACTCGGAAGTCGCTGATTACGATTCCGCCCTCAAAATTTCGAAATTCAAGATGGCGGATCCAATATGCTCACGGACGAGC
>JAPYZR010006132.1:0-11404 GCA_030522945.1 Trichopria nigra
CATTATTTTTGGTGTCAATAAAAATTTAGATCTTTTTGCATATCACCGTTGGGGCTTTAAAGAATCGATTTCAATCGTTGAATAAATCTGAAATTATTTCTGCGATTTTAAAAAACGATACTTTCCTTAGGTGAGCGGTACACCCCTCGCCACCCCTAGAATGCAAATTCAAGTTTTTGACTTTCCATCTGAAGTTTCGATGCATACCTCGGGGGAGAAAATTTGTTTATTACACAGAGTTTGAACGTCCATCAGCGTACATCAAGAACTTTGAGAATTTGCCAAAATTTACAAATATTCGTTAATAACAAAATTTAAAAGAATAGGACCTAAATGAGATCCTTGTTTTCGTGTTTTTATCAATATACGATCACTTATCGAGTTATCCTAATATATTAAAAATGTACTTCTACTATATATACCCTATACTTTTTTTGTGCGCTTTTTTATACGTCATATATAATTTTTGTTTTATTATTACAATTATATATTACATCAAAGTTTCAAATGAATTTAAAGTTGTTGCAAACCAATCGCTATTATAGATATAGAATTATTACCTGGATGTTATTCGAACTTTTTTTCTACTTATTCTAAGATTCTGAAAGTCATTATGAAAAAAAATCAACATTTGTAAATTCAAGTAAATATTTACTTGACATATACTATGCAAATAAATATTAATTTCGAAATAGAATTTATGTTCACTGTATTATATATATAATATAGCATACTATATAATATTATGTACTAATAGTATATGTACAATACACGCGTTCAATAGAAAAGATTTTTCCAATCAGACCATATTGAAACATCAATAATTGTATAATAATAATGAATAATCCTATTTCTTTTCTAGTCCATTATTCAAATTTGTTCACGATATAATCCATTTTTTGTTTTGGAGCTTTGTAATGTTTACCCTGTTTGTCCCTCAATGACTTACCTTAAGTTGGTTAAATCCTCATTATACATTGTATGTATGCGTAAGGTAAGATTTGTCTTCTAACTGCTAATTACCATCAATGAATAATGGTAAATGACCTGTTTGCACTCTGTGTTTTGTTGCCCCTGTAATATACTTAAACTTTTTCTCCTAATCTATGTCAAAGGTTATTTACATAATCTGTGTTTCAAGCAGCAGGTTTTGTTAACTCTCCAGTGTGGGGGTTTCACGAGAACAATAGTGTTTATTGAGACAGTGTGGCAAATAATATTTGGTGTCAATAAAAGTTCATTATGTATAAAAAGACAATCTCATTAAACTGTGTACTTATATGTATACACTATATATACCCTATATACATATGTATATAAACATATCGGGACATTTGTTTGTTATAGAGGCGGTCCTGATAATTGCAATATATAGGGGGCGGAGTCCCCCCCCCCCCCCCCCCCCCCCCCGCGTTCTCTTTTGCCTTTAAGCGGGGGGGGGGGGGTTAAAGGTGGTGGTGGTGGGAGTACAGTATTATGGAATTCCCCGAGGATGTATACCGATAACATACAATCCACATATGAGAGCGAGGGCTACATGTTGGTGACCTAGAATGTGACCTTGGAAACACGCCTAGAGGTCATTTGAAGGTCAAAATGTTTTTTTTTTTTTAACGCGACCATATACATTTTTGAACCTGAAAACGGAAAGAGCGGAGAGTTTTTAATTCAGACGTATTATATTATGTAATTAAAAAGAAAATCTCATTATTTATGCATGCATTACAATATGTGCAGTATTTTAACTTTACACGTGACTTTTTCAATTTACGTACTATATATATATATATATATATATATAAATTGCTAAGATTACTGAAAAAATACATAAGCTTTCTAAGACCCCCAATTTTCCGCGTATACCGTATTATCTTTTTTTTTCAAGTGTGACACGTCGCAATTATGTTATCATACGCCGGGCAAATCCAGGATTTACTTTCGTCAGTTTATCGTGTCCTTAAGACCGGATAGTCCCTAAATTGTATTCAGGCGAGCAACACTGCATCGCCGACGAAACGGGGGGTTTGGATGGGGTTTGGCGGGGCGGGGGGGGGGGGGGGTGTCAGAGCAGGGTAGGTTCGATCGATCGTCGGGATACTTGAAAAACGATGATTCAAGTATATATGCTCTATCGCCCCCGAGGTGAAGCAGACGCAAAGTCACGTGTTGTGCGTGCCTGGCCTCGCTTTTCCCAGATTTGCAACCCCCCCTAAATCACCGGCCGTTCGCTTCTGTATATATCTCGGCGAAAACACGACCGTCATCGAAGCCTCGATCGTGGTGATGTAAAAATAATAGAGTCCACCTAGAGTGTTTCTTATACTGCCCTTTTCATACAGAGTATGTGTGTGTGTGGAAAAAAAACCTAATTTCAAATAAATTACGTTTCCATATATATAGATTTACCACCAATCCGGCTGATTGCGTGGAAGTATAGATCGTTTTTTTTTATCCATCACTTTTCGTCAAGTGTTTTTTCTAAACATACCGTTTGGATTATGGTGGTATTACGTGCTGAGATTTTCGTCTTTAGTAATCTCTCGATTTAAAATGACAAAATTGACATTTTGGTGGAGGATGATGAATGTATACTAATTATATATGAGTGTGTGTGTGTGCACATATATATATTGTTCTTGATGCATTTTTAACAGATTTGAAAGCAGATACAAGAGATTTTCAGTAATAAATATTTACTTTAAATGTAAATATAATTTCATCGACAATACTTGTTAAATAGTCAATTGAAAATACAAATAGGCCATTTATTGTTTTTATTCTTTGTGTATTTTCGGGCCACATTTGTTTCTCTCTTTCTTTTTAACTTTTCTTAAGTTTTACATACATTGCTATACGAGTATTTTACTATATACATATTATTTACACTCATTTGAACACATATGTCGTTTTTATAGAGTATCATTATGTCTAGACGCCAGCGACGGACGTCAGTGCTACTGCTTTACGATTTATGGCAATTTATGAATGTAACTTCAAAAGTGATTCGATAATGACCCCTCTGGCAAAAATGAAAATTCCGGTTTGATTCTTATATAGAGCTCGCGAAGGTACCGAAGAAACGGACAATTTTAAGTTCGCCATTTTTAAAAGCGGCAACGCCGTATAGTAACGCCAATATCAAATAAGATCTGACTTTTAAATGACCGTTAAAGTTTCTTCCTTTTCGAGAAAAGCGTCTAGACTATTAATAAAGTTTACAACCTTTGAAAGATGGTCAATAAATAAATGAACAATAAACGAACAACGTAGGATACTAATCTCTTACAATGAACTGTGCTGTTACTTTGATGAATTAAATTTTAAAAAAATTTCGTACCTTTCGTTTCTTATTTTTTTTTTTTTTTTGAAGAGACTTTTTCTGATGCATGTTTTCAAAACTTTTTTATTGAAAATGATGCTATCGATTATAAAAAAATGAATCGTCATTTTCTTGAGCAAATAGGTTTTTTCTACAATGATAGAACAATGAAAAGCATACAAACAAGTAAACAATTAGTTTACACACGGAATAAATCAAAGAATCCCGGAAATTGGGCCTGACAAATCCATTCAACAATTTCTATACATCCTAATCGCTACGGAACCCAGCAGACACAACGGCTAACAATACTAATGTAATAAATACATCATTTCTTGCGTAATTAATGATAAATAATTAATAATTTATGATCAACGGCGACTCTTATCCATGCATATCTGAACCGACCTCACGTGGTTCAATATAGTTTCTTTATTTGACCTGAGAAATGATTCCACCTTTCTCTCAGGACTGTAAAGAAATGCTTCGGGCTCTTTTTACTGTTTCTCTGTTGTGACAGTCGATTTGTGACAGGTCAATTCTTCCTTTTAAGCGTGAAATCGTTTTAACGCTTTCTGTTGGCTCTTATATGCTTAATCGCATCTGTTTCAGATTAGTATCTTGACGTTGGTATGTTTTTTTGGCATTCGGTGGTATTGTGCATTTCTTGACTTTTCTAATTAACACCGTTTGCACGCAGGATAAAGTTTTTGAATGTAAACTTTTCATTCATTAAGTCGAGACGATTATACATGATGGCAAATATGATGATCAAGACTGAAGTCGGGATTTCTGTCAATCGATTAATAATTTAATGCATTTTTTTCTTTTTTTTTTGCTGTAAGAACGTGATTAATTTCTGGATTGTCTTCTCAATGGTTATAAAAAAAAAATAACGTCAATCCAAAGGATGAATGATAGAAAAGCATACTTATTGGACAGACATCTGGAGTTTTTACATTGCGATTGTTCTTCAATTCCCGTAGTCAAAAGAAACCCAAATCTTTTTCATTTCTCTCCAATCTCGGCAACGAAATTCCGCGTGTTTTCGAACGTGACCTGCGATCGTCTGATTTTCGAAAATGAAAAACTGACTCCTCGTCCAGTTTTTCGTCGTGTGTACTGAAACGACAATATAATGCAGGAATCCGCTGCGAACCGGTTCCTTCAGTGCCTGATGCCACGATTTCGACCTACGTAATCGTATGTTGACAGGTATTTTCAATTTTCCTCCCTTTTTGTTGAAACTGGAAATGTTTTTCCAGGGTGAGCCGATCCCCTCGGACGATGCCCAGGATCTAGACTCCCATATTTTGTTCTCGCCTGTTTTCAATTCGTTCGACGACAAAACTAATAAAGCAAATAGGCTGAATCGATCGCGATCTGTCGTTTATATATTTCCAATAGATGTTGGCGAACCGTTGGCTTGGTCGCGTGCATTTAAAGCTCCAGCTGGATGAACTGGTTTTGAGTATGAAACTGGGAATCCAGTCCAACGATGGATGGTACCTAAATGCAGGTCGTTGTACGCTAGTTGTTTGTCAGTGTGCGGTAAACGTTCAGTGACCGACAGGTTCCATTATAAATTATATGCATGAGATATATTGTAGGTGCAATATAGATCGTGCCGAACGACGTGTTTACAAAAGACCGAGCAATAAAAACCGTTAAAAGACGGTCATATAACACATGCACGTATGTGATGATACGAATCAAGATTTACAACTCGTCCTAAGAAATTGATTTGGGTCCTTCCAAAATTCAGAGCGACAAATGTAACGCTGAGAAAGTACCAAAAGCGAGAGGACCTAACGAAAAGTGTTTTCATAATGCTGTGATGGAAATTCCATTTTCCGCACCAATAATGAAATATGCAATTTTTTTTTTTAAATCATTTTCAATAACACACGATAATTCACAGGGTGAGCTTGTATATTTGCGATTACCTATGTCTCAGCATCGAGACACTCGACCAGTTTGTCGTAATATTTACTTAACGTCTAATTTGGACAGATTGTAAATAATAATGGACGAGGGAAGAACGAAAATTTTGGAGGACAATATACCGAGCTGGGAATTAAAAGGGACGTAATCAAAACAGAAAAGAGAAAAAAAATGTCAAATATTTTCAGCTGATCATGTCAAAGGTTCCACTGATAAACTTCCCTGGATGATAATCAAAAAAACCAAAAAATCATCATGATCATCATCACTGGTTAGATTTTAAGGATGAATTCGATTAGCTTTTATAATTAATTACTAAATCTTTGTCACTGCGTCACGTAATTAATAATAATTATCAGAGTCATTAAAAGAAGAATAATCGCAAGAGATGTTTTGAGTGGAAAACATCAAGTTAAAGTATGGAAATTGGAAGTGAAGAAATAAACTCGCGATAAATGCGATTTGATTTTACATTCGAGGTAAAACGACAAATGTTGAAATGTCCGCACACTCGATTATATGTATGCCGCGGAGGATGGGAGTAACTCGAGGGAAAAAAAAAATGGAGTACATCGATCCGTGCGGACAAAAGGGAACCGAAGAACAGAAAAATCGCCGCTACATACAAATTCGACTTTTATTTGGGCGTCAAAAGGCGATTCTCAAATATTTGAACGATGACGCGTGTTTTCTGAAAGAGAATCGAGTAACGTCGTCGCCCTTTCGAAAAGAGACAAGGATATAAGTATTATGTGGGAGAGGCCATGAGAGCGATGAAGAGAGAGAGAGAGAGAGAGAGGCGAGATTTTCCCTGGCGTGTGTTATCATCGGTGTTAAATAATATTACCGGGAAAGACGTGGACCACCCACGTGCACGATTCAGGTAGACCTAAAATGCGCCTGGAGACATGCATACGTGGAATAATATATATACGCCGAGGTTTTCATCTCCTCCACTTGTGAAAATGACAAATCTATTTTGTCCCACCCACGTGGCTGTAACGTAGCTCGACTAAAATACGGGCAATAATCCGTGTAATTTCGCATTGTGCCTTTTATTATGTCGGATGAATGTAACGATTTCGCGGTGGTCGATGATTTTGACAGGATAATTGCTGCGTGATAAGGATGGAAGATACGTCAATAAAGTTTTCTTTGAAGTGGTCCTTTTTTTTCAATTAGCGAATTGTTCCTGATGCTTTCGGGGATTTTTTTTTGTGATATTTGGATTAGTTATTATTATTACCATTATGCAAAGTGTAGTACACATCCGTAAGTGTAGGTAAGCAGTTTTTTTTTTTTTTTTAATTATAGATTTGACAAAATTCAATTCTTCGGTTCGACCAGCAGGTGCCGTTTGAAATAATGAAAAGCTCGTAAACAGCTATATGTATATATGGTGAACATTTGCTCCGACATTGAGTAGCCTTAAGTAAACTTAAATGCAGGTCTGTAGGTTGGTCCCGTGGAACGGGGGTAGGGGGGAGGGGGGTCATAATTTTAAATGGTGAAAATGCAATGCCAAAATACGAAAGGTTCCATATATATTCTGAGAGTTTAAAAGTTCCTGTTCGTTGACACATGTACAAATTCAAATTACAATTAAAAAAGTTGTCAATATTTTTTTTTGTATATAACAAATTTTTGAAGAGAGCCAACTTAACGACCAAAAAGTATATATATATATATATAACGCGGGCATGGAATGCTCCGAATGAGAATATTCGTTCAAGTACTTCATTTAGGGATTTTAAAAATTCATTGACAGCTTATTTATATCGGAATTATGCATAAAAAGTACTTTGTTTTCAATTTGCGATTTTTAGATTTAGATTTGGAACCTGTTGTACAGTACTTTTAGATTTTAATTATTGCGTTTAATTAACTTATTAATGTCGACGTTTTTCGTTCTCTTTGTATATATATATATTGTAAATAAATAAATAAATATATTATATTTATTATATACATTATATACATAATTTGCTGACAGTATATATATGTATATAGCTATCATTTTTGTATTTATCGATTAAGCTTGCATTATTTTTCCATGTGTTTAATTTTTTTGGTTTTTTTAATATTATCGATTCCTTATGAATTTGATTTTACTATATTGCATGTGGCTTAAAGTATACTTTAAAGTACACTAATTTTCATTTAACTATTATTATTAATTCTTTTCAATATTGTGTTAAAATTTCAACGCGTTTCAAATAGATCCTATACGTCTGATAGAATTTCGCGAAAGCAGTAAAAATTCTTTTCAATATACTTCGCAAAAATTTTGACGCCATGCAATTCGATCCAATACGTCTGGTCGAATTATACAAAGCAACGCTAATTCTTTTCAATACGTCATCAACATTGTGACGCGATGCAATTCGATTCAATACGTCTGGCAGTATTTCACGTGAGGAATAACAATGTTTTTCAATACTTTATCTAAAATTTCGACGCTTTTCAGTTCGATCCAATACGTTCGGTCGAATTATACACAAAGCAGCGATATTTATTTTTAATACGTCACCAAAATTGTGACGCGTTGTAATTCAATCTAATACGTCCGATCGAATTTCGACAAAGGAACGATAATTCGGGTCAATGTCTACATTCGATCAAATGTATCCGAACGAATTTTTCTGAAGTAATAATGATTTTAATGCAAAGAAGGACGGAATCCGAATTCAGTTCATCGTCCTCTATTGGTTGCCAAAATATTCCACAGAATTGAAATGTGTATAACAAATGTTCGGTGCACGTGACAATGCATTTAGAGTGAGGTCGCTCAATTCCCTTTAGACGAGACCAATATAATTAATTACTGTTGTTTACAATTGATATATATAAGAAAACATTTAATTCAACATTTCAAGCGAAAGCGCAAGTATACGATTTTTATATTACTAAGGCATAATTAAAACGTATTCAATCCGAAAGTGGACAGATTCCGGATTCAATACTTTTTCTTTTGTTGGGCTTTTCCCGATTGATACGTTGACGATAAAAAAAGAGAATTGTATAGAAATTAGCTGTATACCATGAGCTTTTTACAAATGCCAAAATAGCAAAACATATAAGCTCGTTATATCAAATCGCTGCATGACAGCTGGCACCACTGTCAGTTTTGCTGCCAATTGATAAAACAATTAATGAAAATTTGGGGATGATCGGATGTTAATCTTAAAATCAGGTTCAAGTGAAAAGTCGACGAAAGAATAAACGGAACAAAAGGTGACGCGCAACTGTAAAGCTTCAGCTGCGGTTACCGATCCGGACCACCTGCGGGAACTGAACCGCAATCAGACGTATAAAGAAGATGTCTGAAATGCGGGGACATTAAATGATAGAAAAAAGGCGACAAAAGCAAACAAAAGGTGATGAGAATTATAAGCTGCGTTTTGGAAATGGAAAAGTATCTTTGAAACTTTCTTAAAATGAGAGTTTTCGAACGATCGACAAAAGTAAAGAGGCAATTCGAAACGTGTGTTACACATTTTAAAGACAAATTTTCACCCAATCGACTGGGTTAATAATGGATTGATATTGGACTGATTAAAAGCGAATGCAATATATAAGGCTCATATAGCTAAAAAAAAAAAACGAGATCGAATGAATGGCCTGAAATTGAACGAGTGTCACATTATATTTAATTCCATTCACGACAATGTATTGGCTGAAGTGAAAAAAATGTCTACGATAGAAACGGCGAGTACAAACAAAAGGCCGCTCACGTATATATATATATATATATATATATAGATTCGCCGATAAAATCGATCCGACATTGAAAGTACGTCTAATGAAGAGGCAGAGTGCGGGATTTCGATATATGAAGAAACAACAATACACTTGCCACCGACGAGAGGAGGATGATTCGTTATTATTACGGTTACGGCACCCCGACTATACGTGTACCTACCAGACCGGCTGTTTGCAAGGACAATATTTTCATTCCACAAACAATTCGCAGCTCGATAAAGACCCGGGTATACAGGTGGCTGCTACGGATCTAACGTTAATGCCTCCGCATCGGCCGGAATACCTATATATATTTACGAATCTTTTCCGCCTCGATTTTTCTCCTGCACTTCCGAGCCAATCACTTTTCATTCCCCTTTAAACTGTCGAGTTTTATTTTGCATTATTCCTGTCTGATGCATGCATCCTTATCGACACTCTTCAACATCAGCGATGGTTCGGTGATTCGTGAAAAAAAATGCGATTTTAAAAATATTTCCGTATATGGATCCTTGGGCTTTATCTTAATCGAATCTGCAAAGAAAATATACATGCTGAGACAGTCCCAAAATATTTTGCCCACAAAATTGTTTTTCAATCCAATTTGGCTTTTCTCCTTCTTGTCGTATCTTTGATCTTCTTTCAGATCTTACCGGGTGGTCTTCCGATATTTACCCTCAAATTTTCATTAAATCCATACGGTTTCTTACCCGCTAAGAAGTTTCAGTAAACCGTAAATGTCATACTGCCGAAACGTTACAAATTTAACATTTTGAATTATCCTTTTTGCTCATTCAAGAAATGTTTGTTTTTATCAATTTGACAATAAGGTAAATTCGATTTTTGAGCTATAAGATACAATTTTTCTTTTATTTGTATAAGATCAGAAAATATGATCTTAGAGTTAAAAGTGACATTTGAAACGTTTCTGAAACATACCACTTAAATTTTTATTTTCTATAGAAGAAATGTTTTGTTCAAAAAATGAACTGAATCATGCGGTTGTATGTGTAATAAGGTATTAAAAAATATTTTTTCAAAAATCCGTCACACGAAATGTCGTTCCGTTTTGAAAGATTCGCTCCGGGACTTGTAGCACGATTTGATTAAATGTCGTCCTCCTGAAACAAAGAGCAATTTTTGTTTCTTAATCTTTACACTATAATAACTTAGAATATATAATATTATATATAATATATGATATATATATATATATATATATATATATATATATAATATTATAGAAGTATGTAAGGATTTTCAAAAATAATGATTTTCCAGAAAAAAAAAAATTAGGAAGATAGCATTAATATATTTCAAAATATTTTTCCAATTTTCAATATTTATAAAATATTTACAGGTTAGACCTTAATTTTATGTACATAACATTGAAATTAAATACAGACCTTTTACTAAATAAATAAATTGACTTTTCGGTCTTATTGTGTGGACCCTCTTCAGAAATAATCTATGTATAAATATAGACGTTAATTTGGTCATTTCTATTGTAACGGAAAGAGCAAATCCTATTATGGAAACTGAAATCATACCACTATTAACATCGAAAATCACGAGATTTGAATCAGATCCGAAAACATTCCGTACTGAGAACTAATATAGACCAGATCCAGATAAGATACGAGCGAATCTTAATGGGTCTAATGATTATGTAGCTGTTTGTAAGTTTTGCTATTCATCAGCAAATTAGTTTTCAAATATTGATTCTTCGAGTTTTCGTAGTTTTCAATGCTGATCGTTTTGAATTTTGTTTAATGTGTGATTTTCATGATTTTCATGCATTTTTTAATCATTTTCTACAACAATCTGTATTTGATTTTCATTATTAAATCCGTACCTTTGAACATTACTTTTAATTTACATTTTGAATAACGTTTGAAATAGTTTGAATTGATTTTTTTTCAATATTTCATGTTGCTATGCTTAATGCGTGAAAACGTTACGATAATCGTAAATAATACATACAATGATGTATATACATGCAGTTGCATTTAGTGTTCAGACTATATTTATTACGTAATTGTATAGTAGTTTTCTTGGGTCAGATATAGTCGGATAAGAGAGCATTAAAGAGCATTGAATACATGTTTCGAATCTGTAAAATTCACAGACAAATTGGTCTGGATGTCATTTTTCAAAATGCCCTAGACATTTTGAAATTTTAGACCCTGTACCAAAAAGATATTTTTGAAATTGCCGATTTCAATCCGATTTCTTTTTCAGTATAGAATTGAAATTCTCTCGAGGGCGTATGTCCAGAAAGTATAAACTAAATCTAAAATTCGACTTGCTCGGGGGTTTTCGGAATCGTTCAATTTAATTTAGTTTGAAAAATGCAAAATCTCGATTCTGTAAAGTCGTTAATCAGAACTTAGTTTTCAG
>JAPYZR010006133.1:0-10643 GCA_030522945.1 Trichopria nigra
GCCGCAATGTACAACTAAGTTTGGCGCTCAAACCAGAACGAAATTTTAGTCACGCCTAAACAGGGACCTTTGGCTCTCTGTTATTCCTCTGTGGTGAAATGCTCTATTATACCATGCGGTAACGTGTGCAAAGCGCGAAAAGACATAACCGACATAACCTGAAGAATCAGTCGGTTCTCGGAATCTGACCTTAGTATGTACATATATATATTGTATGTATAATATATATGTATATATGGTATATATAAACGCGGGGGTGTACCGCTTCAGTTCATTGAGAAAGCCAACTCATCTCTGATGAAAGTGAAAAAGTAAACGTTATTGCATCATTATTAACTTAGCATATTCAGTAGTGGTATACTTTAAAGATGACTGAAAAGCTTCCGGAAACTATTTGCTTTCCTGTAGAGGAAGAAGAAATATTGAATCTATGGAAAAGACTTGATGTTTTTCAAAATTGTCTTCGACAATCTAAGGGTAAGCCTCGGTATTCTTTCTATGATGGCCCACCATTCGCTACCGGCTTACCCCATTATGGTCATATTCTGGCTGGAACCATCAAGGACATTGTCACCAGATATGCTCATCAACGAGGCTATCATGTAGAGAGAAGGTTTGGATGGGATACCCACGGTTTACCAGTGGAGTTTGAAATTGATAAACAGCTTAACATTAAAGGTCCTGATGATGTCATGAAGTTGGGTATAGCAAATTACAATAAGGAATGTAGAAATATTGTCATGCGATATGCCGATGAGTGGGAGAGAATCATTGGGAGGCTTGGTCGATGGATTGATTTTAAAAATGACTATAAGACACTATATCCGTGGTACATGGAATCCATATGGTGGGTTTTTCAAGAATTATATAATAAGGGTCTTGTGTACCAAGGTGTTAAGGTAATGCCATTTTCAACTGGATGTAATACACCATTATCCAATTTTGAAGCTGGTCAAAATTATAAAGATGTAGCAGATCCATCAGTAGTCGTTGAGTTTCCACTATCGGATGAACCCAATGTTTCCCTACTAGCTTGGACAACAACACCTTGGACTTTACCTAGCAATCTTGCATTATGTTGTAATCCTAATTTTGAATACGTTGAAGTCTTAGATAACGCTACTGGAAAAGTTTATATTCTATTAGAGTGTCGTTTATCCCTTGTTTATAAGTCACCAGATTTGTATGTTGTACGTGGTAAGAGAAAAGGAACTGATTTACTTGGAAAATCTTATGAGCCACTTTTTACATATTTTGCAGAATATAAAGCAAAAGGTGCCTTTAAAGTCTTAAATGATACGTATGTGACGAATGAATCTGGTACAGGTATTGTCCATCAAGCACCATATTTTGGAGAAGATGATTACCGTTGTTGTTTGAAAGCTGGAATTATAACAAAGGATCAAGAAATGGTTTGTCCAATAGATAGTTCTGGTCGTTTTGTGGAACCTGTCAATGAATTTTTGGGACAGTATGTCAAGGATGCAGACAAAGAAATTATTAAATTCTTACAATCGAAAGGAAGAATAATATTCAGTGGAACCAGTATGCATAATTATCCTTTTTGTTGGAGATCTGATACACCTTTAATATATAGAGCTGTTCCTTCATGGTTCGTTCGGGTTGAGACCATTAAAGAAAATCTTTTAAATGCAAGTTCTGAAACATATTGGGTACCAGATTATGTAAAAGAAAAACGTTTTGGCAATTGGCTTCGTGATGCTAGAGATTGGGCTATTAGCAGAAACCGTTATTGGGGAAATCCTATTCCTATTTGGATCTCTGAAGACAGGAAAGAAATTGTTTGTGTTGGAAGTATAGCAGAGTTGGAACAATTAACTGGTACAAAAATTACTGATATTCATCGAGAGAGTATCGATCACTTGACAATTCCATCCAAACGTCCTGGATGTCCACCACTTCGGCGAATACCAGAAGTTTTTGACTGTTGGTTTGAATCTGGATCCATGCCTTATGCTCAAATGCATTACCCATTTGAAAAAGTTAAGGACTTTGAAGAAAGTTTTCCAGCTGACTTTATTGCAGAAGGTATTGATCAGACTCGAGGTTGGTTTTACACTCTATTGGTAATTTCTACGGCTTTGTTTGGTAAACCACCTTTCAAGAACCTAATTGCCAGTGGTCTCATTCTTGCATCAGATGGTCAAAAAATGTCAAAGAGAAAGAAAAATTACCCAGATCCTTTAGAAGTTGTGAATAAGTATGGAGCAGATGCTCTTCGCCTTTATCTCATAAATTCGCCAGTTGTAAGAGCAGAAAATTTGCGCTTTAAAGAAGAGGGTGTAAGAGATGTAATTAAAGATGTTTTCTTACCATGGTATAATGCGTTCAGATTTCTTATGCAGAATATTGAGAGATTTGAACGGGAGGAAAAAATCTCATTTGTTTATAAGCAAAATAAGAATTCATCAGTATTCTCTGACAATATAATGGACAGATGGATTTTATCCTTCACTGAGACTCTTTTACAATTTATGAAAAAGGAAATGGAAGCATATCGCCTTTACACTGTAGTGCCTCAATTAATAAAGTACATAGATAATCTCACTAACTGGTATGTTAGAATGAACAGAAAACGTATAAAAGGTGATGGTGGTTGTGAAGATTGTCAATATGCTCTCAATACCTTGTTTAGAGTAGTATATACAATAGCACGAGTTAATGCACCATTTACCCCTTTCTTGACTGAATTCATGTTTCAAAGGTTACGAAACTTCATTCCATCGGGTAAGGATAATATGGAAAGCATTCACTATCAGCCTATACCTGATCCTAATACAAAACTCATAGATGCAAAGATTGAGAATGCTGTTACTTGTATGCAGACAGTCATTGAACTTGGTAGAGTTGTTAGAGACAGACGGACAATTCCCACCAAATATCCATTGCCAGAAATAGTAGTTATTAATCGAAATTGTGATGTTCTTAATGATGTAGTAACACTTAAGAATTATATTCTCGAAGAACTCAATGTTAAGGAATTAACTGTAACTACAGATAAAGAGAAATATGGTGTAACGCTTAGAGCTGAGCCAGACCACAAAACTCTTGGAGCACGACTGAAGGGTGAATTTAAAACAGTAATGGCGGCTATAAAAGAACTTACAGATGAACAATTGCAAGGTTTTCTTGTTAATAAGGAAATAGAAGTGCTAGGACATAAACTCGAAGAGCAAGATTTACGATTAATGTTCAGTTTTACAGGACCGGCAGCTGAGCAATTATCTAAGCGTTACGAAGCTCATAGTGAAGGAGATGTACTTATTCTATTAGATGTGACTCCAGATGAAACTATGCAAAATGAGGGCCTTGCTAGAGAAATCATTAATCGGGTGCAGAAACTCAGGAAAAAGGCACGTCTTGTACCATCCGATGAAGCAACTGTTTACTATTCAATGAAAGATTTAACAAGTACTTTATCAAAAATCATTGTTAGTCATAAAGAATTTATCGAAAGTGTAACGAAAACTCCTCAACAGGATTTGTCCAAAATGCCTACAAATGTTACTGTGATCATTGAAGAGATGCAAAATGTGAAGGGTGTAGAAGTTAAACTTGTTTTAGCTAAAAGCAGTGAAGGAGAAGTAACTGTTAATACAAAAGATCCTGTTAGTAAGTATGTAAATATCGAGCTTGTTGATCTTGAACCTAGGTATGGAGCAACAAGTAAATTAGGCACTGTACTACTAGACGGACTAAATTTCAATAACATCACATACAAGCAACTCTGCAATGAAATTTCTAAAATATTCGGATTGTATGAAATTCCTTACAATTTGTATGTCAATGAATGCCCTATTAATGAAAAGACAAATATTACTTCTTTGCATGGAAAGCTGGTTAAAGTGCTTCGATCAGGCCATGTTCCTGTGAATGATTCTTCAAAAGAACAGCATAAACATCCTGTTTGTCGTTTCGTTAATTTAGAAAATGGAAATGTGAAAGGAACTCTTATATTGGAGAATCCTCAAGGAAACTTTGTTTTGGACGTGGCAACATTGAAAGAACGATTACATTCAGTGTGCCCAAAAACTGACTTTGTAATATCGCCAAAGATAAAATGTATCTCTGAATTGCACGGAACAACACTCTATTCCAATTAATTTTTGTAATTTATAAAATGTTCAATAAAAAATTCATCAAGATCACTTAAATATTTCGACCTCATTGTATTTCAGTTATTTACATGTATTACAAACATTTGTAAGTTGTGCCATCAGTAATAAAAACTGCACATACATATATATATACATAAAGTATTTAATAAAAATAATTTTAAATAAATTTAATTGTTTCATTTCATCCATGAACACTTTCTTAGACCTATTAAAAGTCAATTAATTCACTCTAAAACATAATAACCTAGTATTTTATCATAAAATTTTTACATTGGACCATTGGACACATTGTATTGACATTCTCATTCACATATAATATATTTATAAGTACTAAGCGAAATAGATATTCAATAAATATTTCATTGTGTCGCACTGTATGGAACGTATTGGCAGTGATGACTAGTATATTAGGTTAGAAATATAAAAATAGGTTTTCAAACATTTGGAAAAATGTGCATATACATTAAGGGACGTTTAAAATAGACTTTTCAATAGCAATTAAATTAAAGGATTATTTCTATTGTCTTATTATATTTATTTTTATGCGTTGGCAATTATAATGAAATATAATGAAAAACCGAAAAGTAGCTATAGGAAACTTTCGACTTCTAAGAGGATTATTCTGACTAAAAACCACTTCGTTAGTTTTTGACTCTGTTTCAAGTAGAAATTTTGAACTTTCGAATGATATCCGACTACTTTCTATTTGTTTATTACAGGTCAGGCATAAGTCCCTTGATCGCAGATATAAATAAAGTAATTAATATAAAAATTATTTATAAATTATGAAAACCTATTCTTCCTTTTTATTAAGTTAAACTATAGAATTAAAAAAATCTAAATTCTTTTATATCTATTTTTTCAGTTAATATAACAAAATCAACTGCCCATATATGTATTTGTAATACTTGGAAACGTAGTATTTTGAACAGGTTGAGCTCAGAATGACTGGAAGTATGTAACTCCACTGGTAATTTAGTTCACAAGTGTTTTGTGCATTCAATTTAACCAGTTAGAATTATTGCAAATTCATATTTCAAAATATGAAATTTTCTTGATACACAAATAATCGCTTTAAATCCAAAGGTTAATGTAGAATCCATTAACTATGTTCTTTTACGCGGTACACCAATGTAAACAACTCGCCTCTGTTCATCAGGGTGAATTAACCGATCAGTGTTTTTCCAACGCCATTTTTTATCACTTTCTTTTAAACGCCTTTTGTCAATGTAGTTAATCACACAACTGCTAGGAATCCAAACTATAGCTGTAATGACAATAACCGCACCAACAATATTATCTTTTAAGAAACGCATAACTTTGTTAATATTTATATCTTCTATAATATCCCAAAATCGTTCCACTACATCCTGAATTGTCTTTTCGCAAACCCCTTTATTACAGAAACCCTGAATGCAAGGAGTTCCATCTGGTAAAATATCTTGTGGATTAATTGGGAAACAAGTTTCATTAAGACCCATCCTACAACATCTTTTGCAGGCATTCCCAGCTGTAAAATATAAATATAATTTTGAGTAAACAATTTTATCATGAAAATACATGGGTATATTACACCATATCAAATCCGTAATACACTAAGAAATACTTACGCGTATCACACATGCAGCTTAATAAATCCTGTGTCTCGCAATAGGGCACACATTTTCCTTCTCGACATTGTCCTCGCTCGAGACAACTGGTGTCATCTGGCATTGGCGGCGATCTAGGACATTCACTGGAAATTCCAGTGCATACCGACTCCTGTTCACAGGTAGCATATTGAGCTTCTCTACATTTAACACCGGATTTTATGTATTTACACATATGGCAGCATGGTGAATTTTTATCACTGCAGACAGCACCTCGATTTCTTCGAAGCTTGCAATTTTTATCACAGCAGCTGTCATTATCTTCTGTTCCTAAAAGACCAGCATCACATTCTTCATCGCCTTCAACGCGTAAATTGCCGCAAAATGATTCTTCAGGTTCTGAGAAACAACGACCAGATTTTGCTTGCAGAACTTTTCTAATTGATCGAAGACTGCATGGTGAAAAACGCTGTAAATAGTAGAAAAACAGATTTTTAAAACTATTTAAATTGCAATAAAATAATTAAGTACAATCTGGGCATATGAATAAGGTGAATAACTCTGGTATGTTTCAATACGATCTATTAAATCTTGCCTGAACTAGATGTCCCGATGGTATAGCAACTAAATTTTAATGACAAAAATATGAACTTTATGTTTTTCTTTACAAATTTTCTTTATAAATTTCTTTACCTTGTTATTAACATCATATCCACTGACACTGTAAGTGTACATAAGAAATGAACCTCCTTTACTTGCACTTGGGCTGCATTCCTATTAAATTATTCCATTCATTATTATAATTGATTTAAGTGTTAAGAGAATAATAAGTACTTTAATTTTCATTAATAATATTATTTAATATATACCGAAAGGTCCGGATCATGCTCAGAGCCCCAGTTGTGACCAAATTCATGAGCAGTAACTAAGTCTGCCTCTCGAGTTATCACTCTTTGTCCATAATGATTACGGCTTGAACTCAAACCAGAATTAAGGTACAATGTATAACCATTTTTGAAATATTCTGTAAGATTATTTACAATTTTAATATATAAAAATTAACATTCTATATAATTATCACTTTCTTGAATCAATAATAAACATTTGCATATAAATTTAATAATATTAAATATAACTAAAAATATAAGACAAAAATATTCTGTAAATAACCTGGAGTGCAGATCCCTCCAACTGAATTCCTACGAGGTGAACCAACATATGCTAAGCCGAGAATACCACCTTCAAATTTTAGGTCTGTGAAAAGATGAGCTAGACAAAAATCTTTATGACTATATTCTCGACTGAAAACCTATACAAATTTTAATGAGTTTATGTATTATATATACAATACATTGCTTAAAAAGATAAAAGTGTGATTTTTACCTCCAATAATGTTCGGACATCCCATTTTTCTCTGATCATATTGTAATGAGTTTCTCCCCCTCTTACTCGAGTTGGTTCACTATGTACAACAATTTTCTTTATAACAAAACCCATTCCTTTGAAGCCTTCTTGTTCTTGACGATCTTGCCACATTGTGTCATTGTAAATCTTATGGACTCTATCGATTAAACTTATCTAAAGATTTCATAAAGATATAAACTTTAAGCACAAATTTTGTCATCATAATTTTATCTTAATTTCTTAATATTCAGATCAGAGTTTAGACTTAAACAAAAAAAAAACAATATAAATATTTCAACAAATAAAAATTGTATGAAAATAATACACATACTAGGTAATTAATTGTAGTTTTTGTACTACTAGCTCCCATTTCTTGATAAAATCTATAATCTGCAACTAGAAGTAATGGACAACGAGTTTTGGTTGGAGTATATTCATACGGTTCAGCCTGTCTCTTTGTTCGGTTTGTATTATATTTTTCTTTTCTTAATTCTTGAGAATTACTTTCTTCTTCATTCCCTTCTGTTCCTTCTTTAATATATCCACAAGTCTTAGGCACGCCATGGGTGTGCCCTTCTCCATGTTGAAAATGTTCCCAAGTAAATTTTACATCAGATGCTTTATAAGCTATCATAGTTTTGTTGTCAAGATGAGGGAGATGTCTCCAAGAAGGCTAAAATGCGTAGTGAGGGTTTTAGAGATAACGTAATGTGAAAAATATACTGTATTCTATTTTAATTATAGTTTTAATAACTTACTATGCAATAAAGCGTATAAATATTTTTGTTACAGAATAATTAAATATTTACAAATAAACAAAAGATACCTCTATATGATAAGTTTCATCAGGGATTGTAATGCTACCAGTTATTAACCCATCATCAATATGTATTTGTGCATGTGAATCTATTTCTCCAAAGACTCGTCCATGATAAAAATTCTCGTGATCTGCAAATAGTAACTTTATATTAATGGTGAGATTTTACATGGCAAATTTTTATTCTAAAGAAGTAATAAAAGCAAAATATTTATTTTTTTAAATTTCAATTGATAATGTAATTAATTAATCTTTTTAATTTTAGATATAGTTTTCTTTTGGTTAAGAGTAAAACTGGAGTTATCCACATAAATTTATTATCCATATTAGTTTTGTAATTAGTGATTATCTTACCTAAATGAATAGTTTTCTCCCTACCATCACCAGTAATCTCATACGCTTTAAAGTTAGAATGAATAACTTCTTTTCGAGGCGTCAATATCAAACGAAATTGTCTGCATGAACAATTCAAAGTATATTATGAAATATATACATATCACAAAAATTACATACATAATAAAATATTATAGAACATTGCAATACCTTCCATGCATATAAAAGTCTAATTCACTGATTTTATTATAAGGATGGTAGCTGTGTTGTGTACCACGTTTCACAATTCTGTGCTCCAATTGTGAAGCATGGAGCGTCTCGTAATACTGTACATTTCTATGAAGGGTAACTGTAACAAAGAAATAAAATAATATATTGTGGAACAAAGATTCAGTGTCCTCCCTTGTAGAAATTTACTACTGAATGCCTTAAATTACTACTGCGCACTAGTAGTTTTCAGTGGTGTGCAGTAGTAAAATTAAGGCATTCAGTAGTAAATTTCTACAAGGGCTTTTCCAACAAAATTATCTTTGTACTCACCTACAATATTTATTGTACTAAAAGTACATGCTAGGATAACTATTACAGTGCAACTATTCATGTTGCTCAGTTTGAAAAAAAAATTTAGAAAAATACACAACTTAAATAAAATATAAAATATAAATACAATTATGAATTCTAATACTGTTGGTTGATCACTTGGTCTTTCGCGTAATTTTATCATCTGACATCAACACCCATGACCGTGTTTACAATTTTTTCTTGACGAGATTTGGTAATGACATTTCCCTCTCCACCGCATAACCAAATGTCACTTTTTGTGAATCATCAATGGTTACACTTTTGGAGGTAAACATGGAATATTATATGTATGTATGTGTGTACATACATGGGAGAATGATGTAGCATACGCAGCATACTCAGCATACTGCACTATAGTTGAATATCCGCACTACAGTGGCAGCACCTAAACATTAGTCGCTGGTGGGAGCATCCAAAACGATCCAAACGTTCGAAAAATGTAAGTATAAATCGTATAAATATACATATATATATACATATTGACAAAAGAAGAGGTACATATATATATACGTTATATTTATTTCTGTGTTTAATGTATATTCGCAAGAATATGCCTGTAATAAACAAAAAAAAAAAGATGTCAGAAACAGTTACCGACGTAACCCCGCAACAAACAAAAGTGCTCCATCAAATTAATCTCTGCCATCAGATATATAGCAAGGGGTGATGAGCCTCACGTACATTTTTGTACTTTTTTTTGTGCTTTATTTTTGCACTCACGACGATTCTATGTGTAAGGTATACAGATAATATTTTAAGCGATGTACAAGTATAGAGTCGGTATAACGAAAAGTGCATACGAAATGTTGTAATGCTGCTACTATACTGCGTGTGTACGTATAGCTGTAAGAGGAATTGGAGGTACGAGGCAATTTAAATGTTACCAATGCCCTTATATTATTAATATTAACATCAGATTTCGAATTTAGGAAATATAAATTTATGAAGATCTGTTCCATTTTCCAATGGACATATAAAATTGTACAAAACGCATCCGCAGCACTTTGATGTTCTGGACCTTTTGGATTCAGCCTCCATTTATGGAGCCGCCATCTTGAATATGGATTTCGGATTAGGTTCATTTTGAAGTTTAGGATGTGTATAATGATAATTTGTAACGTTTTGACACATTTCAATCACTGATCGGGATCAAAAATCACACAAACATATAGGTTTTTCATCATTTTAAATCCCCTGTAATTTTTTTATTTCGATTCTTTCGTCTATTTTAACAGCGCCATTTGAAAGAGCACAAAATTTTGCATAAGAAACGTCGTATTTGTTATTTTTTTCTGTAATATTCATTAAAAGTACGACCTCTGAATGTCGCGGCGCGGCGTCGCGCCGCGCATTTGTTGATAGTCTAATTTTGATAAATGGCTTATATATCGGAAAATAGCAATAATACGAGAAAAGTGGTAACAAGCTTTTTCATTCTAATTACGACTTACCGTTTTCGAGATATATCGATTTAAATAATTAAATTGTTAATAACAATTAACCTACCGCTTTTTACAAACTCTACCCGACATATTCCGGATTCAGGAGGTCAAAATCTATAAGAATCCACATATATCTCGAGGCGACATTTCAGGTCACACAGAAGCACGCAGTCAGCGTCTGGACCGTCTGGACTAGTATAGAAGAATTATGAAAGTATATTGAAGGTGCAGAAAATAGAGAACCCAGCAAACAATCACAGAAGTTATGTCACAATTATGTAACAGTTACATTAAAATGTCGCCTCAAAATTGGCACAGTTACATAACAGTGATTGTG
>JAPYZR010006134.1:0-10014 GCA_030522945.1 Trichopria nigra
TTTTTTTTTTTTTTTTTTTTTTTTTTTTTTTGTTTGTGTTTTTGTTTTTTTTTTATCTTTTTTATTTTTATATTTTTTTTTGTTTTTTTTTTTTTTTTTTTTTGTTTTTGCAATGCTTTTGATTAAGTCTTCTAGTCTATTTCAATGGATTTTATTCCGACATCTCACAAGATATCGAATGTACTTGTACCGCCATTGAATTGTACCTGTATTGTGATTATCGATGTTAAATCGAGATACTTTCAACGCCAATTACTTTCAAATGGCTTGGTCGATTAATTTACAATTTTTATGCTCATTTTGCTTACTTATAAAGCTTTACATATATACTTAAAAGTAAAGATTTTATCTCGTTATAAGAAAAATATCAGAATGCATTTCTATCTTAGAATTCCTCCAACTTTTTTTGTTATTGCAATGTATAATTTTTTTTAACTTTCCATCGACTTCCTTAAATCTTCTTAAGGTTTGCAACAGGCATATTCTATTACAGAAAACTATTTTTTCATCGCCCACTTTCATACATTCTCATTCGCAGAAAGAAGAGGGGAATAAATTTCGCTTAAGAAGAAGGAGAATTCGAGGACATCGTTGTAGATGAAATGCACAGAAAAGCATGCACTGTTCTGTATCTTTTCCATTCTATGTCATTTGAGGAATTTCTTTCTTCTATTTTCATCATCTTCCAACATTTCGTTCCTCTAACCGTATTGACATCTTGTCGATTACAGAATCGTTTACCTATAAATTAAAAAGTGCACATATCTTTTTTCCTCCAGCAATTCATTCTTATCCATCTATTTTGTAATTTTTCTTTACAAATGTTTACTCCTGTGTTTTTTTTTCTTACATTCTTCGTTACATATAATTATTTCGTAATTTCATTATATATTCTCTTTTATAAATGCTTATAGGCAGAAATTAAAAGGCTCTGAGTGAAATCCTCTTGTGTGCACTTCCTTTTTCGCGTCTATCTTTTTTCTGCGTTTTTTCCGCTCTGGGCACTGCATAGAGCTGAAAAGGAGAGTTTCTCTTATGTTTTCTTATTTTTCCTTTTCATTGTCTCCTTTGTCTTTTCTCCATGAGTTCCCCTTATCAAATGTATGAATTAGTCTCGAAAATGAAGATGATCGCTCTTCTTCTCACTTTATTCCTTTATATTCTTATCCACGGTCTTATATATTGTGGTCATAATGTACTCATCTTTTTTTCTGAAATAAAAAAGGCAATATGATTTTTCTGAATAACAATTTTCTTTTTTACTTCATTACTATTTCCGCGATACATTTAGTTCTTTCAGTTCTTACTTTATCCAATCCTATATATTCTTTTTTTTTATACTAAAGCATATCAAGTTTGGTAGGCCCGTATCGAATGATGCTAAACTGCATTAATTCACATTTGTAACTTCATAATAAATATGCAACGGTACAGTATTATTTATGAAATTTTCCACTGTTCCATGGAATAAAATTAAACGTCTCCATAACATTTATATTGTGTCATCACTAAATTTCATCTGTGTGATTGTCGATGTTAAATTGAGAAACTGCACACCATTACAATTTGAGAAAAGGAAGTTTAACAATTCGTAAGAAGGTCACAGTGCAATCTTCTTGGTTACGAATTGTTCCTGCAACTTTTCACAATTACTACGATGTTAAAAAAAAACCACATCGGAAAGGTTACATGGTTACTTTATGAAATGTTTTACATAAAACGTAGGAATCTTGAAGAAAGACCTTGAAAACCTTGGAATATATGGACTGATATCGAAATTATTCAAAGCGTTCCTCATTAAAATAATCGTTCAAATAACACTGAAAAAATTGAACTTTTTGTACTAATTGAATGGACAGTTTTTTTTTTTTTTTTTTTTTTGTCAACGAGCATTCTTTTTGATACTGCCTTGAATTTCGCAATAGTCTGTCGCAACGAGCTGCGGAAACGGCGCGTTCGACGATTTTATAAAATTTACTATACCGATTCATATTTTGTGTTGAATCCTGGAAATCCCATCTTCATGGACGTTCATTGACCGAGGGCAGAAACTCGCCCTCGTATACGTTGGTATAGAGACTAGACTATACTGAAACAGGTCGGAAGTCGGAACCCAGGTGAAACCGAAGAGGTCGTAATGGCGGCTAAATTCCAGCAACGACCGGATGCAATTTAATGCAGCGTCGTCGTGCTATCATCGCCTAGCTGATGCAATATCTTTCGAGTTTCCAACGTAACCCACGTCTAGTTAGTGTGCAACGAGCTGTTGATAAATCTCTCTATCTCCCTCAGACTTGCTCTCTTTCTACTCCGTGCTTGCATTCTCTTTCTCTAGCCCACTCGCCCCCTGTATATCTTTTGCACTCATGGCCCCATCGGTATGTGGAGGCCATTTCTCTGGAGCGGAATTACATCCCCAAATTGTAATTTTGTCGGGGCCACCCTACTAGCTCCGCATTATTTCCCGTTCCGTGGTAGCAACGAGCTAACTTCAGGTCGGAAGGTGAACGACGTCGTTTCTTTGCTAAGTAGCGAATGCCCTAGTAGCGAGGCATCAACCATTGCTGTTTTCTTTCTTTCTCCCCAAAACGCTGGTGATTCCTTCGAACGATTCAATTCGCGCGACCTAGAAAGTTTAGTGTTTGTGATACTAGAACGAAGGCTCCCAGAAATGAAACGCATTAATAACAATAAAATGTAAGTAACTAAATTATAAATTCTTTTTTTAGATGTTTTCAGAGAATGTCTATGGCATAAAACCCTAAACTAGTTCGTCAACTTGTTTAGTTCTTGAATGCTTCATCTCATTGGTAAAAGAACTGCTATATGAAGGAAGGATGTAGAGCCTTCAGCAGTTGCAACATTCAACTTCCAGAACTACGATCGATAATCGATATTGACTCGATCTCAAAATACACTCGAATCCCAATATTGGCCTAGTTCTAAACGTACTAGTAATTAAACTTTCCTTAAGGAGGTGCGAAAGCATTCAGCCAACTTGATTGCAACCGCAAAGGCCACACTTGAAACATATCGAAATATATGCGAGAAAACCTCATTGCTCACGAATAACTGAATGTAATCTGGAGTCTCAATGAAATGTTTACGCTATATTATGATCAAATTTGCATTAACGAATATTTTTTAAAACTCCATATGACCTAAACTCTTACTATCAGTGGCGATAAATCTGAACTGTAATTCTTTAATCTCACTGGCATACTAATTTATGATCGGATGAATAGGTCTTGAAGAAAATTCCAAATTAAAAAGATTGTTCCCAAGAAGGAGATAGACTCTTAAACTGTCGTTTCGATTTCCAACTTTATAGATTGAGTTATATGGTATTTTATCCAATACTCTGTACAGTTTGATAGCGTACGCACCTGGATTCCATCCAATCGTGCGTTTTAAATTGACTATAGTCGAGAAATTTTCAGGTCACCTTAAGATGCGGTATAAAACTTTACAGGCAATTAACTAAATTAATTAATTGGAGCGGATAGACTGTCAATGTAGACGGCGAGGAAGCTGGGCAGGCGCGGTAAAATGAAGCACGAACGGGTCCTGTGCACCGATAAGTTCGCTGATAAAATACCAAGTTTCATGAGCGCACTTCCCTTCGTTATCAATCACTTGATCTCGATCGTTGCATCGTTCGCGAAGACACACAATCCAAGTTGGACGATTTTCTACTCTGGCAATAAATTTTGTGATATTATTTAAGGGCGCAATAGAGTCAAGGGGGTATAAAGAAGCAAGTTTTTTGATGATTCACCCTGGAAAGTATTGTTAGTTCCAAAGAGAGTGTTGTTTCATATTATCTCTCAATAAAATTCAGCGACACTTCTACCAGAAAATATAAACATTAATTACGGATAAAATGTGGTCAATTCCCAAGCTGGAAAAATAGCACTACTTCTCAATTAATTCGAATTCGCATACGGCCGTAGAGCAATAGTTATCAAATTGGTCACTCCCAGATGCGCAAAGATCGCACTCAATCAATCAAAACTCTTCAAATTACTGTTCCGAATGAAGGGAAATATCACAAATAGAGAAGGATCGTTTCATTCACCGAATATCCGACATGTCGAAGCGCCGAAAACGGAACACGAACACCAACCGTGCAGAAACGAAAAGCGACTGATTCGCCGGGAAATACACATTGAATCGTCGGGGTGATGGTTGGGGCACAAATCAAAGACTCGGTGACAGTTAATTCATAACCCGCGATTTTACATTGAATCTGCACTGGCCCGTGCCACCTGCCCATCCCAATCGGTATTCGAGTTTCAATCTGTGCTCTCGCTCACGCAAAACGCGTATGTCTGCTTATATAGCGCAGACAAATTCCCCGCCCTTGCATTCGGCACGTGTTACTGTGCAAGAGGTATTTGACAACGTTGGTTTACTCATGTTCCTCGTGTACCTGTTGGAATTTCGGAAACCTCGTAAAGTAGTAGAACTATTTTCACTTCAAATTTCAGTTCGTCTGTGGAAATTTAATCTTCCGGTGCTTCGATGTTACAACGCGTCATAACGTAGAACATACTTTTCTTAAACGATTCTGGACTTTTAAAATACTTAAGCTTAAATTTGTTGTAAAATTTGTGAGATGAGATTATTCTTAGGAGATACTATAGAGTGTATGCATTTAGGCTCGGCTGTAAAAAATCTCCTTTGTAGAATTTAATTGAATTCGACCGCTCTATGAATTTCGACGCGCCATGCATGCAGAATCCTTGTTAGATGAAGCGAACACAACCGACGCCGCTTTTTTATTATTCAGAGCAAACATTTTCGAGATCTACCAGCAACCTAATCCTAGCCGAATATTGGATGTCGAGGTGCTAAGGAATTAGCATTTCATCTTAGCACGAAATTTCCCGATTTGTGAGATTGGAATAAAACATCAGAGACTGCATGATCTAAATAGGTTTCAAATAAATCACATTGATCGGTGAGCGCCATAAAAATACCCGGATAGGGATTTTTAGAAATTTATTTGTCGTTTTCATCAACTACGGAATCATTGAATTGATGGCTTTGCTAAACTGTAATTTTGACGTTAAAGGTTTAATAGGAACACATTTTTACAACATCCTCAAATAGAGACTAGCAAGTCTAAAAAATCATCCAACCACTTCTTCGATTGAGTCCAACGAGAAAAAAATATTCATATTTAGTGGCATTTTGTGGAGTGAAAGACTATTGAAACAATTAAATCTGCATGGAAAGAATAATTTCACCGGCACGTGTCGCAGATTCAAGTAAGAGGTTTAAAGGGATCAAAGACACTTGCCGTGAGCGAAAGGGCCGCGAATACAAGCTTCGTCACTGCTGGAAGCAGAAGAACAGAGGGAGAAAAAGAAATCAATGAGAGGGGGTAGTGGAGCAGCGAGTAGGAGAAGCGAGGAAGTAGACAAACACTTCATCTAATGGCTCGGATTACGAATCGCGAGATCTGCCGAGACCAGAGGCATCGCATCTGAAGAACGTCGTTCGTAGCGATTTGGCGGATTTGAATAATAATTGTATGCACAGGCAGTGCTTGCAAACAAATTCATTATTACCAGTAACCGCCGATTAATATTTCTGAACAGGGAGAGGATGTTTGATCCTTGGAAATTTATTCGATATTTCACTCGATAAATTTTACTTACTAATTTTCTAAGTGTCGTCGGCCATGCGATGCTAGATTGTGGCATTCCGGGGCTTTTATTCCGTCATCAATTTGAATTCACTTTCATTTATTCAGCGACCAAGCCAACCGCGATAAAAAAAAAACAACTATTGCACGGCGCATGAATGCAACTAACTAAATCGACGATAACATTTGTCGGGGTTTCTGGGTCAAAAAGTTGCCGGTACATGTAATGGAAATTTGTTACTACTATGACAATAGTAAACGCTATTTCCATTCTCGCATCACTGCAAGCGTTTGTAATAAAGAGACGGACGTCGAATAAACAGTCAATTGTCGTCGCGCATCGCACAACAGTAGTTTAGTCACCACGAAACGAAAAGCCGCAGGGATTGCCTCAACGACAAACCGTCATGGCCAACCCCCTATGGCTATAGCTTTCGCTCCGCTAACCGCGGCTAGATTGGTTTGCGAAAATAATAGAACACACGTCACATGCAGGCCGTGTCATCATCGTAATAAAAGACGCAAACGGCCTATAGTCGTCATTATTTACGGCACAGTGCAAATAATATAAGGCGTAACACGATACGGTAGATGCGTCCGAGTCATCAGTTAGGGTCGACGATTGATCGAATTCAATCATTCATTATTAATCTCATTATTCGAATATACCATTAATAAAGTTACGTACTTTAGAACAATGAGTAAAGACAGTCTTGACATTAAAATAACCCTCATCTGTTAACATTCATTCCTCTAGCAGATATCTACCAAACATTTGCATATATATCATGGATGACATGAAACCAATGATTGTATTTGACGTTGATGCACGTGCTTCAATCTAGAAAGTTCGCGCATAATGCATATCCAATTAAAGCGAGTCAGAATTACGATTAGCTATTGTTTATATAGAGTTAGAGTTTAGAGTCAATATGAAGTACTCTGTTACAGTGAATAAGGAAAAATTAGATTTATATTTGCACATGTAGCAATCAAGACAAGTTAGTAAGTGGATTTATTTTTAAGCCGTTAGAATAGAGGAAAAAAGCAATGGATTAAAAACTGTCTGGATACTGTTGATTGAAAAGGCTGGTGGAGAGGTTAGAGGACACCTCGTGAGCGACACTTTGGCATCATGTGCATCGCAGCAGAGTTAAGGAATAGCCAACTTTTTAATTTAAAACGCATGAGAGGCGGCGGGGTGTGGGTGAGATACACGAACCAATATTGTCACTGGAACTATTCTCGTAAAAAGTTGTCCGAAAGAGGGATAAGGACAGAAGGCGAAATCTGGGACGTCTTTCATGGAAAACTCGTGTCCCAGGGACGTCGATGACTCGGGTAACGGAGTAGGGAAAGAACCGGCGAAGTTGTCGGCTTTGTCGCGAGCGAGGCTCACATGTCGAACTTATGAAAATTAATAAGAAAAATTGCCCATAAATTCGGATGTTCGGGCTTCGGGGCTGGTAATAAAATTAAAATTATGTTCCTCCTCCTCGTTTTCTCATCTCGGCATCGTTGATCGCCGACGACGCGGGTGGCGTTTGTTACCGGTAGGAATGCATCCAGCCGCCTAACGTACGACGACTACCTCCCTTGTTCAATTCTCCTCAAGATTACGTCCTCGGTGCCTCAAAAGGGAAGGGGTGCTCCTCGTGGCGTCATAGTCCTCATCCCTCTCCACTTTTCCTCGCAGTTTGGTTATTAAATTTCCTACCTCGGGGACCGAGTTGCGGCTCGTTGACTTATCATCCGGCTCGAGCGGCATTCCGGAAGAAGAATTACGACGACGACGGGCGTTCGCAATCGGTCGGTAACTCTCACGTGATCATCGATCTCACCAATTCCGCTTGCTGAAGAATGTTTATTGGAGCGATGTATTAGATTCTTGGGGGGGTGAACAGTAACTCCTACGAAATTTCGTCGATTTTTAAGGAATCTCGGAAAATTAAATTAAAACTAATAGGTCAGAATATAAGCCTCTTCCTTTCCACCTTTCAGTTATTAGCAAAAATTAATCAAAGTTTCCAAAGTTGGTGGATCTCTTTCCTAATAAGCCCTTATTTTTCCTGTATGTGTGTTTCATTTTTTTTAACATTTTGTCGAGTTTTTGCAAACTTTCTCTCTGTAATCAAAGGTAAAATGCCGTTGATTTGCAGCGCAGATTCGCTGCTTAGCAGTGACATTGAAACTATTTTGAAAATCATGAAATTTACGGCTATCATATTATTGGATCAATACTATCATGATTGCCTATTTTTGTGTTTTTTTTTTAAGCTTGTTAGTAAATTATTTTTAAACATATATAAAACAAACAGATGAAATATTTTTAAAGGTATATTTTCCCAAAACCAGTGCTCGGTGTTCGTGAGGGAAACGGGGCAAAATGAATCCTTACAAGGCAAAAGCGTAAACTTGGAATCGCACGTGTTGCGTCTACGTCTTGGAGCCGGTATTGCGCTGTCAGCAACGTCTGCTACAAACTCATCCATCATTCCTCATCAAATAATCGCTGGCTACTTCGCTTTCTACCCCACTACAACTACACGATATTATTTGTATCTTTTAGCGAAACAAAAACACAATTTCCGTTATTTACAAAATGTGTCATTGACGTAGGATGCTGTTGAAGCCATGTGATGCACAACATGTTTGAATAAGTTTATAAATTAGACTTTTCGCAAAACTTTATATAGATTTATTGTAATTACAAGCGTTTTTTACTTTTCTTATAGATGTATAAGATTTCAGTAATCGTATCGTCCACAATTCCGGTCAGGTTTCGTTCAGCGATTCTATAATGACTAAACAATGCCTAATGTCTGATGTTGATGTGATGATGTTTTAAGATCTGGTCCACTGTTTTCGCAGTGCGAGCTGCCCAGCGTAAAATCCCTCCAAGTAGATCCTCCCATATATTCTAAGTAGAACCTCACCACGCAGATTCACAAATAAATCAAACAATGAGAAGCACTGAGAAACAATTCGACCAACCGAAGCTCGAGTTAGTCAGATGGTTTTCTTTCCACGTCTCAACTGTATGATCTTCATGAAGTCGAGATGCGAAATTAGAGAGAGAAAGCAAAGGTATTGAAGGCCTTTCTGGGACCCGTACATAAAATCCTCATTGCTTTAGAGCACTGTCTGGTTTACTGCAAAGCAATTAAAATGTACATCCTATTATCAGACTTTTCTTAATATTGTATATATTAGGATTTATACCTTCGGCACAAACATCCGTAGTGCAAAGATTAACGAGCTGGCGGTTGTAGTCGTTGATAACTGTTAGAATTCAAGTAAATGGCACGCTTATTCTCGAGTACGTAGAAAGATTTGGTTAGTTTTCAAAACGACATATCACCCCGGAAGTGAACAGAGGGCAATATATTGGCAAAGACTTTTTTTGGAAAAGTAAAAATGCGGTCTTTAAAACTTCCGGCACAAAGGCACTGGCGGGAAGAAGAAAGTTGAATTTTCTTGGAATTAAAGCGGAAGGGAATAACGGGCAAAGACTACGGATCATTTAACGAATTAACAATTATAATCCGCTATTAGAATTCCTCTCCCATTAGCATAAGCGCTTGACAGGGGAACTGAAAACTTCGGCCGCTCAAGCGCCACCCGTGAGCTACTGGTAGAGAGAGAGATGATTTTATGCGATTTATTCGTAGAAAAGGAGGAGATTGATTGTATATAAAGGCTGTATAAACGCGCCGGAAGTCCGGATGGAATGTTGTTAAAAACTTTAAATCCGGATAAATTATTCAATGCGAAGATCAATAAAGTTATCGTCGACCGAGTTCGCGATGATAAAATCTTGCATATAAAGGCGTTTCTTGCTTTTCCAGTCTGCTTTGAGCCGATTTGCATTCGAGATTTGCCGGAGTGACTTTGATCGCACGTCACTCTGCTAAAATTCTTTTTGTACACACGGAATTTCATCGAATCCCATCGCGAAGTGTATCGTTTCGAAAGAACATCGACGCAAATGTTCCTGATCCTTTGTTTGAAAAATTTTCCTTGATTTTAAAATATTTTCTTGTCATAATTCTCGCCCTTTTTCTAAAGGAGAAATGTAATAGAAAGTTGAAAATACGTCGAAAATAGCTGAAAATTATCGAAAGCTAAGATGCAGAAGTAATTTTTATTTTCATTTTCTAAATTAAATGTTCGTATAGAGACTTTCGTAAGTCTGAATGAAAGTCAAATTACACTCCGCACCAAAAGCTTAAGTGGGTTTACAATAATCTTCTTCTCGATTTTATTGTAATTACTTCGCCTGACGCAAGGCGGGCGAAGTATTGAATTCACCAACAAAAATTTTTCCGATTCTTCGATTTTGGGAATTTTTTGGTGGAAAT
>JAPYZR010006135.1:0-18759 GCA_030522945.1 Trichopria nigra
AACCTTAGCAATAAGTATGGCTCTCACAGCTATCCCGATTTTTACACGATTTTAAAACTTTCCATTGCCGTAAGCCCCAAACTTTTTTTTCGGTGTATGCACTGCGCGTTATTTACTATTAGCAGTTTTTTTATGAGTTTAAAAATGTGTTATATTATTATTTGAATTATTTCTACCCCTGAATATTTCAGTGGCGTAAAATACAATGTCAATGAATGAATTTTTTCTAAAAGATATTTTATTATTTGCTTACAAGCTTTTGTTCATTCTTAGTTGACGTTTCATTGTAGAATCTGGGATTATGTACGCTACCGTTATTTTGGTACCTAAATTCCTATTTTGATTATTTGTTTCTTATCCAAGGCTCTTGATTTATTGTTTACTCTTTCAAATCGAAACGTTTGCACAACAGATACAAAGATGGGAAAAATGCGAAGAAAACCGTTCTTGACACGTTTCGTGAGTATCACCGGCGAATCGCTTTCACCAGCTTTGAACCGTATCAGTCCGTCTTGTCGATAAGTCAGGTCTGATGTTGCGTCTGTCGTTCGTATATTGTTATAGTGTCCTACTTTTCAATCGATTTCAGACTTTTCTCTTTTGTTTTGCGACACATATATTAATATTTAATGCTGAAAAATGACAATTATTTTAGAAATAAAAGATTTTTTATCGGTTAATAACTATAAGAAAGCCTGTTGATCGTAAATTACAAATTACAATAAATTCTTTAGCGCAATTCAATACATTATTCACAATCTTATCTACAAAAAAAAAAAAAAATGTTTTTAAACAGTTTTGCATAATGTTTATTTCAAGAATAACTGGATCCTTTTTTTTTTTTTTTTAATATTAATAATTGTGAAAGTTATTAACTATATTGTTCATCGAGTCATAAAAAAGTGATTTACCGTGGACATTGGCAAGTTCAAGTAGAGTCATCTGAAATCGAATAAAACAGGAAGGATTTTTAAAAATAACTGAATTTCGTAGTTTTTATAGAACTTCCCGGCAAACATTGAAAGTAACAGTTACGTAACTGTTACATAATTCTTACTTGTCACGAACAGTTACATTATTGTTACGTAATTGTTACATAATTGTCAAAAGTGTGATGCTTGCTGGGTTTAAAGTAAAAACCCAATTTTCGTTAAAAAATAAAATCGATCGTTTTTATTGTAAAATAAGTTTTAATCATTGAAAAATAAATTCTTCCTCCACCCTTCCAAGTAACTCTGACCTAAAAAATATGTGGGAAATTAACATTACGCTAAATTAACATTTCGTAAATGATGACCGATTCCACTGAAAGTAATTCTGTAATTGACTTATAATTCGCATAATACCGAACTACCAGGAATAAAAATTACTCTACAAAAGTAATATCAACTTTCGACGTGTTATATGACATAGCAATCAAATATATAAAACTAACTTTAATGTCTACAATGATCGATTAGAATAAAAAATTTCTCGACTATTGTCCTATACCTCATTTGTTGTTTCACTATCTAAAAAATAAATGGCCTAAAACGAAAATGTCCCTAGTGTTCAAAAAAGCATTTTTCGAATTTCGATAACATTTCTACATACTACAATCGAATAAATTTACAAGATTGACGCGCAAAATCGGCATTAATAGATTATTGATACGCGACATAAATAGATTCTATACTGGAGGTTCTATGTTGATCAATCTTATCCAAAACTCAATGTAATCACGACCCAAATTTTGCGTTCGGCTATCGTATTATATCAATTTCACCCTCTGCCCTTGAAATCTCAAAAGACTTATGGCATTATTCGATATGGTTCATATATATATATATATATATATATATATATATATATATATATATATATTACCGAACTACCTATATATATATATATATAGGCCCTCTAATCTCTTAAAACCGAGAACCGCGCAAAAAGGCGGTCAAATATTTATCTTTCTTCGTCCTAGACAATCGCTCACCGAAATCTGTAATCTCCGCGCGGTATAACAAAGTTGGTACGTGTATCGCTCATCCTCGCTGGGAACACACGTGTCCGAGTTCTATATCGTCTTGTTGTTCGCTTTCGATTCGCATTCGAGAAATCCGATACAGGGATTCGTTGCACGGAACGAATCGTGCCGAGAAAAATTTATGAAAGATGGCAGTCGGCACTATTTTCTTTGGCGTATTGACAAGAACTTTGTTTTCTTCGAGACAGGCCGACGATAGCTCGGGGATTTACGTCTTGTTGACTTATTTCGCACTATGAATGAAATGCACTTGGAAGCAGAGCAGTGACAATCTCACAATTTAATTACAAATGCGCTTATCCCTATACATTCATTTTCGTATATAGAAAAATGTGTAAGAATTGTATATAAGTGCGTCAAATATTTACAGATATATAGTATTCAATTAAGCAAATTAGTTATAGAAAGGGGACAAGACTCCTTCGATGATTGTGATAAATGCCTCGAGTTTGATGATAGATTAAAAACAATATGAGATTTGTCCAGGGCAGAGATACAATTATATTACATATATATATATATACTATATTTACTATGTACATACAATGTGTCAATAATATCCATGGCGTGATTCTTCGAACAATTTCAAATAAAAGTTCAGTACGTTTGATACGATATTGAGTTAGTCATTGGCCCTTAACACTAGTGTATTTGTATAATCCGCAAGGGCCAATTCAAATTAATTCACCATAATTAAATTAGCAATCAGATTGAAATTTGTACTGTATATTATTATTGCATAAAATTGTACGAAAAATCACCGACTGCATTATCGTACGCCAATTGTTGACCTATAAATTGTATACGTGTAGAGAGTTTGTAGGCGTTTCTAAGAGATACCGAATTTGATACATCACAGACATTTATCACAAACTGACCCCCTATATATAAGGACACAGTTAATCACATTTCATTTGATTTTCCGCATACAAGGCCGGTATGTTATGTAATATTATTGATTGCGTTTCATTGTACTGACGAAAGATATTCCCCGCGACACGTCCTAGATAGCCGAAACCGTTTAGCTCTAAGTCACTTAAACTCTATATATGATCCGCCGGCAGTAAATTAAGTTCACGGGAGTTCTTGCGTGTGTAACGCTTTTCTATACTAATTACCCGCGGCAAATTAACTATATTTTTACTCACTGTCGAAGAATTATAACGTAACGCAGCAAAAACAAGTACAAAAATTTTGTAACAAATATATCATGATTATTTATATTACATAAATGTTATACGAATAAGAGGTTACACAATTGTCAATTTGTGTTTGATACGGATATCGTACTAAAATAAACAATAGCGAAGAGAATGTTTTATTTGCTTTACAGAACTTGAAAGTACGATTCTAATTTTCGAGATGAAAAGTTTTAACAACTTCCTTTGTGGAATCAAAACAGATATTATTTTATTCCCATGATTAATAAAATTCCTGCTAATTTAAATAAATTCTTATTGAAATTAAGGCCAAGATATTTTTAGTTCGTGATATATTGAAAAAAAAAAAAAAAATTATAATAATAATAAAAACTTAATTAAAAATTAAAAACAACATCACGCTTTTTGCAATTTGAAACTCACACAACATAAAATTCGAATTCCCTGTCGTGCTCGCGCAAGTTTCACAATATTATAATCATAAAGTTTGTATGGTTTTGTTTTGTTTTGTCCATTCTACATTAGGATTCGGCATGTGATTTTAACGTATACTCGGAAATCTATACTTAACGACTTGAGAGACAATTTTTTTCGACTGCATTTCGAGAAATGTAATAAAAATTTCTATCCTTTTTTATATGTATAATATTCATACACAATACTCAATTCGACATCTTTAACACTGGATTTATTGTCAACGACCGAAAATCATGTATAATAATATACTTCATAAAATCACCGCAACGAGAATAGCTATAATTCTACGATAAAATACGAATAAAGAGAACCTGCACATTGAATCAGACACATAAAAAAGAATTTTGCAGGTTGGGAGTGCCGCTTAACGAGCCCAGCCAATGACCAATTTATGCCAAGGGAGGGTGTTTCGTTCCGTTTCCCCCTGAAATCAGCGCATTATGTTGCCTCGTCGTCGTCGTCGTCGTTTTCAGAACCTTAGGGACGTATTTTTGTACTTTCTTTCTTCTTTCACCACTGACATTCTTCCGGCATGCTTATTAGTTTTCGCCGCTCCTAGGAGAGACGTTCTCTTCCGCCATTCAACGTTTCCGGCAAGTTCCCTACGGGAACGGAAGTACGGAACAAAAAAAGGCCAGTAATATAAGTTCAAGGCGAGAAGGTCTCGGCGTGAGCTAAACAATGACAAGGTGAATTTTATCCCGATTTCATCCTAAGCTCACTTCCCCTTTTCAGCGTCATCAGTATCTTAAAGGAATCGAGCAACGATTTCATTACTTCTCATTCAATTAGTCGTACTGCTACCTGAACTTAATTCATCGCTCCTATACCGACGTTTTATTAAGCTCGACTCCTCCTTTTCCCAGACTTTCGAACGTTTTGTGGTTGGCTCGGGAAAATTGATCGCTATTGTCTTCTTCTTGAGGGTTTAAAATGCCAAGATAAAACGCCCTAGATTTGTGAACGTTTGTGAAATCAATATCCCGGATAATTTTGATAGCGAATTATCTCAAATTGAAATAATGTTGATATTCTGATCAAGTTAATTTGTTCATCGACATATCACTTTGTTGCGCTATATATAATAAAAACTTAAAAATGGCTTCGAACCTCTTCGTATTTACTTTTATTTCGCGAGGAAAATATTTCCATTAATCTTAATTATACCATGTTTATTAAGCAAAAGTCACATACGTGTTCGGGAATTCCGTAAGGAATAGCAGAAATGGACGATTATTATTTTTGTGTCTATTTTTTACGTAAAATCGTTCAAGAATTGATGTAATTTAAGTAATTCACTTAAGAATAACGTATCACGTATTGTCAATAAGCATTGTCAGATGACCCATATTATAATGTCTTCAATTACAATTTGAATTCAAGTACATTAAAGTTATTAATTTTAATAGTGATACTTGATTAAAGTGATTTACATACATTTCATCCAAATCCAAGCTTTAAAAAATATTAATGTCACATTTTCAGTCTCGGTAAATTTATTGCACCATTTCTTATTACTCAAATATTCAAGTTAAAAACTACTATACTCTGTTCGTATACTAGATATACGCTTTATATTTTAATATACACCTATTTACATTTTAAGTGATAAACTGTATCGTGCCAGGTAAATTTCGAAATTTTCTTCGACCTTCGAATTAGTTGACATTAAATTTCTGTTTTAGCGGGATTCGTCGCTTGAAAGGCTCTTATTTTTGAAATTGACATGCAGCAAAGTGGGAATCGCAATATCCTCATATTAAGCCAGAATGAACGACCGGCTAAAGAATACTTGAAAGTAACAAGGGTCTCTTTAGGTTATCCCAAGAGCACGAGAAATTCTCCCCTTCCCGACGCCACCTTACATGGGGAATTGTTCCTCACAAACTTGCGAAAATTTCAGGAAATTCAAGGATTACGGCGGCCTTGTAAACCACTTCTTTTCACACCTAACGAAAATAACCGCCGCGAATATAGAAAATATATATCTATATTATTGCAAAAAGTATATCTTTTTATGTGCTAATTTTTTCTTTTTTCAAAAACATTTTAGTTTAAATGTTTTTGTTAGAGGTTAAACTAAATACGAGAAAAAAAAAACAAAAAAAATGATAACTTCGACTTTACCAGTATATTTGATAACGATCATAACGATACACACACACACACATATATATATATATATATATATACACCGTTATTTTAAATGTATAATTGCTCATGTTTTATTTAATGATAATTTCTCATCATCGATTATCAATCATGAAATTTTCAGAGAATATAAAAGATTTATATTCTACTGTATTACTATGATATGCTTTTCCAAACACACATAAAAAATGTATAAAAATCAGACGTACAATCGCTTATTTCATATACGACGAATGTAAATGTAAAGATTTCATTCAATAAAAATTAATCTGAAAACGTCAATAAGAAAACATGCTCTTGCAGGTTTATCATATGAAAAAATTAATAATTATGTGTTACTATAATTGTAAAGTCTATTTAAAAAGTTAGAAAAATTAATTGCAAATTTTCAAATGTTAAAAAACAATTATAATATAAGACGACATAACATTAAAAAAAAAATTTCTCCATAAAAAGTACGTGGAAATTATTAAAAATATTTTAAACCTTGGAATTTGAAAAAAGGAATGTCATCATCTGCCTATAACCTTAAATTTTTCCGACAGAACTATAAAGTACTTCATCCATGGTTTTGTGTCTTTCTGAAAACGTAATTTTTCGAGTTACATCGTTATTCTCCGCAACCCCTTAATTGCACCAATATAAATTTTCCGTTACTTTGCTCGACAAACATTATTTAGTTAGGTTACCGTTTATCTATTCTAATTATAATTACTTTTTAAAATCATTTCCATTATCTTACTTACAAAAATTGATGCAAAATAATAATTTTTCATTCGAAAAATCTCAATTATAAGTTCAAAAGAAGAAAATAAAAAATGTTCAGTATAATAAAACAAACAAATTATTAAATAAATAATGAAGATAAAAATGTATTATCATGCACGTGTTACTCAGACTGTAGACTTGGGTTTTTCTTTCTTGTTGCTCTTGAATATTTCGTTCTGATTCGCTTCAATACGATGCTGACGAGGGTCGATAAAAACTTTTCTGTAATCGGAAAACTTCATAATTGAAATCTCTTGAAAATGCCAACTTTTAGATTTACTAATAATGTTAGGAGAATATTTCAGATTTTTGTTGTAATTGCTACGTCCCAGATAAATGTGATTTATTATACAATTATTTAAAAAATTTGCCAAGCATGTATAGGGTAATTGATCCAAGGAAATTTTAACTTTCAACCGTTAAATTATATTTTCTTTTACAACTTCAAGCACAATATTGCTATTGAGCTATTCGTGTACACTTTCAAAGTAATAATTCACACTCGTGCCTGATATTTACTCAACGACGTTAAAGGGAAGGACTCAATATTATTCTTATATGTACATTAAACTTGAATAGTCTGTAAAATACAGTTAACGCATTAGATTTGGAAAGCAATTCAAGAAAAATCGTAGATCATCACATATATCCAAAATTTAACATTCTGTTTTTACGCTACAACTCGATTTGTGCATTGGGCAGTAATTAAATAACAATAATATGACCTTCCGAGTTTTTCAAAATTTGTTTCCTCTAAAGTTTCATAAAATCAAGGAATATTTTTCAATAAATTATGACAAGTGATTATAAGATCAATAATAGAAGTAATTACAAATATATTTGGTTTTTTAAATGTGATATGTAGTAACAAGTGCGATCATTGTTGAACACAAAAGTTTAAACCATCATTAGTATTGTTTCTAAAAGAATGTCATACATGAGAGTGCATATATAATGCAAGATAATACGTGAATGTACATAAATAATTATCTATAGTGACATAATTTACCTGTTCAAATATTGCAAGTGCCAATTACAAAATTACAGTCAGAATCGCTGAGATTGCAGCATTAAATATTCATTAAATATAAAATGACCATTACTGTCAGTTTAGCGGTTTGACAAATTACTTCCTGCCGTGAAATCTTTGATAAACGTGCAGGGAAAACGCTCATAATTGAAAAGAATTGTCCGCGTCCATAATGATATATGCGCGGCTGAAAGGGCAAATTTCGCCAAGTGTGCATCAACGCGTGTCCGCGAGAGGGATACGTGTTACGAGTTCCTTACAAGGATTTAGGAGGCTAATTTGCGAGCTTAATGAGGTGAAATGCTTGGTCGAAATTAATGGCCGAATCGACCGCTCGAAACGTCGACGTACAACTTCAGCCCATCGTCACGCGAGTCCGATATGCCACTGTTGACGTAGCACATCAGAGAAATTCCCATTTCCAAATGATTAACAAATTCCGAAAATGTTTTTCGAGCATTAAATCACTGCAATCGGTATCGCATGCTTTGCAATAAATTTTAAGTCGAACATTGTCAATTGAGCAGCCTCAAAACCCCGTAAGTAAAAATAGTTTCATGGGAATTCGATTGATGGTTAATCATTTCGTCCGCGACATTGGATCTGTACCGAATTTATTATAATATTATTCGAATGTCTACTAACTCACGTCAGATTCGTGATCAGCAACTTCGAAAAGATTTGGATACTAAGTTTCATGAAAGTCAATGAAGTTTTGTGATAGCACAATGACATCACCCATAATAAAATTAAGTAAAATGATAATAAAAATGTCGTTTTTTTTTTAAATCATGTATATTATATTTTTTTACTTGAAAATGTATAAATTATGTCATGCACTATTGGAAAGAGCTAATCTTGGTCAATAGAAAATTTAATCCAAATAGATTCACACTACATTATTTTTTAATACTATCAAATTTGATTTATTTCTAATTAGTGTTTAAGTTGTAATATTAATAAACAATGTAGTGTACTTTTAAAACTTATAATTTTAATAATGTTACAGTAATCATATAGAAGAAACGAATAAAGATTTATTTTTGGCGAGTAAGATTTCCTACAACTTTACAGTAAGATTATTTCAAAAGTAATTTCGGACAAAGTCCTTGAATCAGTTCTAGAGAATTTTCTTTCAAAAAAAAAAAAAAAAAAAAAAAACTTAAACTTTCTTTCGTTATAATGCTTATTTTCACAAAAATAATTTCCAATATTAAAAAACGGTTAAATTATGAAATATGTAAAACAAATTATTTTTACTCGTTTCAAATTCGCTCCTAAACACGCAGCCGCTTACATTAATAATACTCAAAAATTTTAAAGTAACATAAAAGAAAATATATTTTCTCCCAAGAACTGTCTCTCCGTACTCGTACCACTTTCATAACACATAATAGCTGTGGACAATCCACTAAAAGGGACATTGTTCGCGTTAGGAAATAATTTGTAACCGACAAATATTTTGTCGATTTCATTGTCTGGGATGTGATTTGAAGTTGTACCGACTTGTAGTTGTGTATATTTGTGTTTACGGTACTTAGGCGAAAGTTTTTAGCACTGTTCCTACGCCATTGCTCGCTGAATGGATACTTGTAGGGGTCTGCTATAAACGTAACAATGGCTACAGTGGAAGTGATTTAGCGAGAGAAACGCGATCAGCAGATTTATTTCTGTAGCTGAATTAAGTGGAAAAGAAGCCGAGGACTGCCTGTGAGCCGATTCCCGAGATACCGTCGACCGATTGCACAGTCTTGGGTTTACTATATATATATATATATAAGTCGTGAAAATCAAGGGAGTCCCAAGGCCGAAGAGAACCATGATGTTTGAAATCCATCAAGCTTTATTTTTAATGATAAATTCAATGGTGATTTGAAATTTGAAAATCTATAGAGTATAATTGGATGTTTGTCAAATTACAAACGAGAATTGAAACAACTTTTTCATTATAAAGGAATAATTGTGACAGATTTCAGTAAATTTTATTCCAACGATTTCAGAAATTATTTGTCACTATAGTTGGCACAATTCCCTAAGATCTTCCGATCTTATATTTTCGTCTAGACATCAGATGAAAAATATTATTATTTAAATTTAAAAAAAAAAATATATATATATATATATAGAGCGAGAGAGAGAGAGAGACTAAACTTCACAGTGCTTTTAAGAAGGATAAATTTTTCGACCTATATCGAAACTTTTGTACAGTCACGCTTCTAAAAATGTCTGGAATCCAAGTTTTAACTGCAGTTCGGTCAAGTGGAGGAAGTTTCCAACTCAGGAAGTCTGATTTTTATTTTGATTCATGAATTTGTAATACTTTTCTCAGAACGTTTACGCAGTACAATTTCGAACGTGTCAACGTTCTTAACGGAGATTTTATAAAACATTGTACGTCGGATTTAAAACAGACTCGAAAATTCTTAACATTTGTAACATGAACATAAATACAAACTATATTGTAAAATATTTCTATTGACGATAAATAGTTTTATTTTTCCTTTTTCAAAAAATATTACATACGTGTGTTTTACTAGTTTTGGATTACAAATTTTCACGGTACATCTCATACACATAAGTATAAAATGTATAGTGGCCAACGATTAAATTTCTGCAAATAAGGGTAGAAGAAAGTAGGACAAAAGCATACAGTACAATCGAATTTGGTTGTCGTCCAATTATGCATAATTTTGTGCAGAAAATATAGAATATGCACAAGCATGGTATATGCAATAGTCACGAACCAGTGAGAAAATTGTCACAAACGAAGCGGTTTCGTGCACTTTTCTTAGGGCTTCAGTGAGCGAAATCGTACATTTCTCCCATCTGCGTTAAACTAGATATCATTACATTAGCATAATTTAATTCCATTACTATCGATTTACACGAAACGAACATCATTATAAAATACATCGAACCCGAACAATGGTCTGCAGACGAAATGGTACTGCTTTCAGCCCTAGGACAAAATATCAATTTTCTCCCGTATAAAAAATTGACCAATACAAAAGTTGCATTTGTCCTATTACCATTAAAACATAATTTTTTTTTAATTTTCAAACCGCTGGTACGTTCAATTTTGAATGCGCACCAAGACGAAAAATCTGAGGCCACTTGAAAAGTAGCGCCCGAGTAATTCGTCGGGATACTTGGCACGTTTTGGAGAGTTACGATTAAGCGAGCGACGGAATTTCGAGAATATTTCAGAAAATATTCCACGTATATAGTGAAACAATGTACTAAATCCACGTCTTGAAACTTGGGCAGAAAGCCGCGTTCTAACAAACTTTTCTTATAGCTGCGGTTTCGAATCGATTTCCCAATAAAGATCGTAGATTCCAGTTGCGTTGTAATAGCATTTGCTTCGCGAGTCTGGCGATTAAAGATCCCAAGTATGCTCGTAACTGATATTGTAATATTAATATCGAAATTACAATACCTCTCGCGAAATTGAATTTCACCATCAGGGGAATACTAGTATATAGACTTTTATCTCTTGGCATTTCTAATGCCAACGTCAATTTTTTTTTTCTCTTTTACAAATTCACGCATTCGTTAAAATTGAATGAAATCTTTATGTTATATGTTAATTTAGACAATAATTTATTGTAATTTCAAACATGATTTTTCTTTTATGAACTAAAATATTAATCAAAAATTAAACACATAGAAGTTACGAAGAATATATTCTTCAATAAACTTTGGACGACGTCAAGTTTTAATTCGTCACAGTAGAAACACCTGATCCGTAATTAACTATTACCCAACTTATTCGCTTAATGAAGCGCAATTCGCAAAGTGTCGAATTAAAAACTCTCAAGTACACCGTATTTCCACAATTAACTTTATCGGCCATAAATTTTATATAACCCTTCCATTCACGCGTATGAATAAAGGGTCCCGCGCGCCATTTTCTCGATTCGACTGAAACAAACTTTTCGCCCGCCGGGTTCTTTAATTCTGAAGATAATATGACCAAGCGGCGCGTTTTGCCGCTCTGCGCTCCAACTTTTCCGGAAGTTACGTCTTTTTATTCCCGCGCGCTCCCGACCCAACCTTAACCTGAAAAACAGCCTTTTGTGTATATAGGGTCGACACGTTGGGAATGTCGGAAGAAACCGGATGGGGAGATGGTAACCTTACGAGGGAACAGAAATTTCGAGTCGTTTCGACCATCGGAAAGTGTCGTAGTATCTCGTATATAGTCGGGAAATTCGAATGAGTATGTATATATATATATACATGCGAATCCCTCGGGGTCTGGACTTCTAAAGTCGGCGACGGAGGTACGATCCTCGTTAATTCGACGAGTTGAAAATTCGGTCGTCGTCACTTCCGCTTTTCGGACGGTTCGATTTCAGTGTCAATGATGCATGGACTTATCCGCAGATTAAGGTGAAAGAGAATTAAAAAAAGTTTGGTGATTTGGTGATTGAACGATATATATATATATGTATACATAGCAGTTCGGACTTTTAATATGTTATATATTTGGAACATTTCGTCAGACATAATAAAAGATATATAAAAATTTAATTAAATGTCAATATTCGTAGACGTCGGATGCTAGACGCTACACAACAGAAGACGTCAAATTTTAATGAGCAGAGACATTTCAATTAACCAGTTAATTGTCTTCACAATTTTTTTCCCGACGATATAGCGACGTCAACTTTGAATATTAGTTGATTAATTATATTCACTATCCAGTGGCGAGACCACTTTTTAGATGTTTTTACTTCACTGCATTGCATACAGCGACTTTGGCAAGAACATTGTTTAATGTACTATGAAAACAATTTAAAAAACCAGTCTATATATTACTGTTTTATAATTTCGACAGGTCCGACGCGAAGTATTGAATTTGGTCATTTTGGTAAAAATGATCACGTGTCGTAAGTAATTGTAGTTTTCACTTTCTATTAAATCATATTACTTTTTAAATAATAAATTTCTGAAGAGGACCATCATATCGGCCGAAACGTCAAATTAAAATCTCTCATGGTCTCATCAACAATACCATTAATAATAACATTTCAATTTTTCAATGGTTTCTTTTTCCAAGACGTCCTTGAGGAAAAGTACATCCTTACGGATTTACAAGAGTTACAACCAGATTTGCCGGCACAACATTCATTTTGTAGTTTAATATTAATTTTATGAATACTAAATTTTATGAATTTAAATTTTATTATTGCCGGTATTGTTGCTGAAAGAAAGGATTTCTACTCATGAAAAAAAAAAAATTTGAGAAAATCGGGTATTTAACGACTGTTATGTTTGTAGCTTGTAGCTATTTTTTGTGATGAAGAAAATGTATTTATTTCATGATGTCACAAATTACTATATTTAAAGGGGAAGTTAATGCGGCTCGGTCGATAAGGTCAATTTCAGTATTAGAATATTCAAATTTATTGTTCTTTTAAATTCACATTTTTTTCTTAAGAATTCTCGCCCAATTCTCCCTCAATTTCGCTAAAAATTGACGTACATTCATAAAAAACACTGAAAAGCGCTATTTCAGCTTCTCCTTAGTATAGACTTGATTTGCAATAATGTTCAATTTGGTGGCGATATTTTTGGAAATATGTACATTATAAAAGTTCGTTTTATGTCCAAATTGATTTTGTGTAATATCACCAACAAGTACAATATTTAAATTCAAAACTATTAAACGTCAAAATTCATGACGTTATAAAACATTTTCTTCGACGCAAAGAACAGATTTCAAGGAGTAACGGCTTATATTCTTCTATTCTAGAAAATTCTTATATTCTAGACAAAGATTCCCTACATCTTTACAGTAGTATGAGGAATTTTTAAATTTTACAAACCAACCGCAAATATTGCTGTATATAAGTAAACATTTTTTAATAATTTTATCCATTTATTTATTTATTTATTTATTTTAATAGATTATATTAATTTTAAATTATACATGATGCCCTCATAAATGTCACTGCGTCATACGATAATATTAAAATACTAATAAAGTTAAATCCAATTTTATGACCATAATATGTATACGTTACATGACATTCATTAAAACTAGATTCCAAGAGAAAAGCATTGCCAAAGCGACATTACGCTATTTGACAGATTTATTCAGGAACTCGTAGATTCACCGGAAAGCTTAAATTTGCGTGTTGATTCTCGTCGTCAGGTCGAATTGGATTTCTGCGCATCTTAATGGCACCTGAAAGCGAAAAGCCCTCATCCCTGACGGATTACCCCGGTTGCCCTTACTCCATTTCTTTCCTTCCGCCGCAAGTTCTTTATTTACTTGTTTGTTATGCTACTCGCTTATAAATATAAATTGACCTAGTATTTTCCATTTTTCCGACTTACATCGAAATATATTACGTTGACGTAACGTATAGATAAATTAATTGTTCACAAATATGTCTGAATAAACTGCATGCTGCAGACCATAATATTAATTGGTAATAATAAATATCTAAAGGCAAGTAAATTTTTACTTTCAATCCGATTGTATTATAATTATTATTATTAACATTTTATTATTACTGAAAACAATTGTTATATTCAAGTAAATATTTATTTCAATAATTGCAAGTAAATTCAATTTTTTAATCAAATAATAGTTTTCTCGAGTTAATAAAACGACTCATAATATCATCACTTTAAATCAATTTATTTAATCTTAAGAAATATTTGGTTGTTTTAAAAGTTAAATTCACTTGCAACTATTATTGAAATAAATATTTATTTGAATGTAACATTTGTTTTTAACTGTAGCCATTTAAAGATTCCCTTACGGAAATGTACACCAAAAAATATTGTTCGGGGTCCGAAATGACACCCAAGTCGGTGTCATTTCAAACACTAAAAAAATGGGTGTAAACACTAAAAAAATTGGGGTTTACACCCAATTGGGTGTCATTTCGGACACAGAACATATTTTTTTCTGTGAGGGTTATTATTAGAAATTACATCACTTTTAAATTTTCTAACAATGAATTACATTAAAATTTATTAAAACTTGTAAAACTATAATAATCAATTCAAACAAATTCGTTAAATTTTAATTCTCTACATTTATTCGCATATTTTTAAATAATTCCGATTTTTTATTGGTTTGCGAATTATCAATTGCTCAACCATTCTAGATGTAACCTGTACTATAACAGTATACGTCAAACAATGAGGTCTGAATTAGTTAAAGCAACATGGAACTCTATGCTTTATAACTGAAAATATACACTATGAAATGTAGAATTGAATTATACTTTCCATTCTATAGATTGAAGTAATTTCTTTTTTTTCTTCACCGAGCGGTGGAAAATTTGACACGAAGCAATTTCGAACTTTATTTGAAATAATAATAACTTTGTATTTCTTAGTTTTTATTTTTTATCGTATTAATTCATTTCCTTATTATTATTTCTTATTTCTTTATTTTCTTTTTTGTAAATAAATAAAATTCTTCGGTTCTATTTGAAGTACATATATATATTCCCGTATCATGAATTTCGGCATTATTACTTTCGAGTCGTTCAATTTTTGCTTGCATTTTTCGTTACGAACTCGTGCTTTGCTGCTATACTGGAATACGATTATTTTGAAGACCCCACTTCCGGGACATGGTAGTTTCATATTCATTCCCGCAAATTGAATTTCTCAACATAACCTTCAATCGTAAGTTTCCTACGATTCTAGAAAATGTGCAAACTTTAAGTGGTAAATTAAATAAAAGTTTTCACATTTAATCCACCCGAAACTGGTATAGAATATAGACGTAAAACTATATTATATGTTTTTTTTTTTGTTCAATATCCCCCAGTGAGATGAAGTCAAACATGTGTATATATTTATTGAGGGCTTATCAGTTCTATAAAATATATCTCTATTAAAGTGATTATAAGGCAACTCAGTTCGTATTTCATCGTACATTTCTTCCAGTTCGATTTGTATTTTATAAATTTATATTTTGTCATTAACGCTTGTCCGATTTAATAAAATAATTATATCTACTTTTTCTATTTATATATCTTTATTAAAATTTGACATTTTCATTGTTTTAATTTTACAAAAGAACGTCTCTTTCAATCATCCGTCTAGTTCCCTCTATTCCTTTTTATTTTTATTTTTTTTTTATTTTTATAAGCAATTGATTTCGAGTTTCTGTTTACTTTCATTAAATTTAATTTTTACCATTGACGGTTAAATTGTCTTGTTATTAATTTTCGGTTTAATTTACTTGTTATTAATTTTCATACGTCTTCATGAATTTCATATCATTTTCCAAAATATTTGTCTCTACAATTACTCTTTCAAACATAGATTTTTCAATGTTCATCCATCGTTTATCTCTACTTTTTAAAACGACTCTTCATAATGTCTGACAGTCTTCAGCAATCTCAGTAAAACATTTTCACAAATTTTTAATGACCTTCACCAGCCATTTCTCAATTTGAAACTGTCGCTTTGGCTAATAAATTTAACGCGTCTTTTATGCATTCCCGGCGTTCCTTTGACATTCTAAAATATGCAGACTGGGTGAAAAGCGGGAAGGGGGGATTAATTTTCTCATTACCTTAAGAAATTAAATATGTTCCTCTTGTGGTCAGTCGACATAATGAATTCTTAACAAAATTACAACAAAATAAAGCGCATTCTAACTTAATTTTGAGGGAAACAGTGGTGTAACTAGATGCCAAGTGAAACTTGCCGCACACGACTCTCGTGTGGAACTTCCTACATTTGGATGCAAATTTGTGTCGTAACGTAAGAAACTATTGTAGTTAATGTACACATACCTCTGCTTAGAACGGTCTAAAAAAATATAATAAACACGCGGTAGGCTTTAAATTTATTGCATTTAAAGTAATCGCAATTAAACCTACGTTATATACTTATAAACTGTAAAATTCGGTCAGCACAAATAATGTCTGAAAGTGTCTTACATTTATAAAAGATCAATATACAATCATGACAATCATCAATTAAATCTTGAATGAAAATTTAATCAACAATCATGAAAAATTTTGATAATAACAATAATAAGAAATCAGATTGTATTTAAAAATTTTTGTAAACTTTTTTAAAAACATTTTTAGAAATAAATTGTTTTTTCCTACGAACCTTAAAAATAATTTGTTTTCCAAACTTTCTCATTTACTTTTGAATAATTTTACTGGATTTCTTATTATTTATTATGTAGAATCAACATTGCAGAGATTAAGTATATAAAAAAAAGCTTTGTATCATTTTTCATTTACACTTTTGTACGGTCGGTAACCATTACTTCAGAACCCTCTTAATGGATTTTCCCAACTTTTTTGTAAGAATTTATCCTTAAAAAGTTTTTTTCAGTATTAATTGCCATGATTCCTGTTTCCTGGATCGGACACATGCGTTAGACACTGCAGAACCTCTAAGAAAAATAGATAATCTTTACGAAAGTTGGTCCCTTGATGAAAGCTGTTTCAACCGGCCGCAGATATAGCTGGCAGTTTCCAAGTTGGATGCATTGTCGAAAAGTGAAACTTGTCGCTAGTAAGAGTACCAAAGTCATGGTTCAAGAAATTAGACGACCTTACCATGTTCCTACTTTTCCCATCACGGATAACCTTTAGGGAAGAAGATAAATTTGACCAAGACCAATTAATAGAGTAGTATACTGGTTTCGAGGTTCTTTATGAACTACGTTTACAACCACAAGCCAATTGCTCCTTATAGAACGCCTATAGTTAGAAAATTACATCATTTTAGTGTTGCTTATCATGCCAATTACCACTATAATTAAACTGAAGGACTATGAAGTTTTTTATTTTTTTTTTTTCTTCTTCAATTTATTGTTAGAAGTATATAGTTATATATTTACTAATTTCTAGTTCTACTTATTTTGCCACGCCATTCATACTTTTTTAGCACAGCCTATAACCAAAAAATAGATGAAAAAAGAAAAAATCCTTTCTTTTTCAATATTACATACATACGCATATTAATTGTATTTATTTCACATTCAACCCCATACCATTCCTTGTGATTATTTCCCATTATTTCCTACAAAGAATGGCAATTATTTCCCGTACTTGTTGTAAAAATTAAAAGTACAAAATTAATTTTACTATAAATAATGGCAATTTTTCTCAAGATAAAATTCTGTCCACGACATTTCAGCAAAAATGACGAAATTCCAGAGGAAATGATAAAAGTAAAATAATAATGCTAAATCTGTCAGATCCGCTCGCATTAGCATAGTCTTAACAACAAGACCAAACGAATTATACACACAATTTAGATGCGTAATTCATTCTGTAAAAATATAACGCTAAACGATTAAACTTTGCACTTTTAATGCAAATAGTGACCGCAACCTTTACATTTCCCCTGATCCCTTTTCCACCTTCGTCTTTCTAGACTTTATAAGAAACAAGAACTGCATTAATTAAAACTTGATTTACATACTATCCATTGTGTATTTTGGAGTAGAGACAAAACCGGTCAATTACGTATACGAAAGTGCCAACAATAATAGAAAAGAAAACTCTATAGATTCCGCAGCGTATGGTGAGATTAATGGAATCGAAAATGATCGATACGTTCGCAAAGTTATCTACAGACCTATTCTGAAAGTGCACGGATTTCAGGCACCCAATCTCCAACAACAACTCAAAGCGATTAAAAAAAAACAAGACTCGTTGGATAAAGTAATCGAGCTATAGTTAGTTGGAAAAAGAAACCGACTGTCACTATATTTTCTTCGTCACAATGATAACTCTATACCATCGCTAACCTAACCTAACCTAACTTTGATAGAAAAGGCATAGTAACGATCAATTGTGTCCGAGTATTATGTATATCAAGATTTCGTTCACGTCATCTAGTAATATCCATTGTTTAAGATGAATAAGGACGAACTTATTAAACAATTGCAAAAAAATGTAATGTATAAATACCCACTTGTAAAACAATCCTTACATTTTTCATATAATAGGGTTAAAGTCTCATCCATGAAATTTCCAACAAGCTGATGAAACTGATCAAAGACAAAATCACCGTAATTAATATAAACACCAAGTTATAGCTTTGTGAACCTGGCACCCTACTTTGGCGTAGCCAAAAAGTTTTATGTTTTTTCGAAAGAATTAGGATTGTAGTTGATTGTAGTGAACAAATTT
>JAPYZR010006136.1:0-10362 GCA_030522945.1 Trichopria nigra
ATGTACTTAAATATAATATTTTTTTAAAAAATAACTATAAAAAGGGTTAAATATGAAAAATAATGTTTTTCAGGTTTTAAAAAGTCGTTTTTTACGGTTTCTCTTACGGCTGACGCCTTAGTGCGCACGCGATGTTGTTGTCACGTGATTACAATTCATAATATAATCATGATAATGTGTTATTATATAAATTTGCTACCATTTTATATTACTGAAGTTGAAGTATCATTCATCATCAAAAAAACGTCAAAAACAGTAGTAAAATGAAAGTTTGATTTTTTAGCTTTCGTTTTTTGGCCACCATTTTGTTAAAAAAAATCATACGATAAAAAACCAAAGCTTGTTGGAAAGTTAATTAACAATTGAAAATCAAATTTTTGAAATTTTTAAACCATTCTATCGTGAAGAGCGTACCTGAAAATAGTAGGGTTGGGATTTTCTTACTTTTTCATAAAGTTTACTGAGCTCAAACGTAAGATACAAATTTTGCCTTTTTGGGACTTAATGGGTTAACGTGTCATTCGGCAAAATACAATAAAATAATTAAAAGTTGATAAATAATCAATAGTATCAGCCTATTGTTATAAATCTTAATAATTATTAACAAAATTGACAATGGTTGATAAATGTTGATAGTATGAATAAAAAATTGATACATGGAATCTCCATAGAATAAGCACCTTATCAAATTGATTTCGAAATTTTCGGCAGAAAGTATATTAAAACCGGATTTTCGGCGGTACGTGTGATGGTGAGGGGGGGGGGGGGCTTAGAGAGATTAGTATATACGGACCCCCCGTCGACAAAGATTAGAAAAATATATACATAGATTTCGTAAAGATAATAGATGAAGTGTCGTGACCGAAATCGCACTTATAACCATCAATGTCTTCTTGAGGTCGGTGTAGTAGTGCAACGGTTTCGGTGGAAATGGAAATGGCAGCCATGCAACTGCGGTCGAATCAGCAGTTTGATAGTACAACAGAGAACTAATCGCATAACTGTAAGACCTGTTCGAAGCGTACAAATGTTTCCGACTTGAGCGGATTTCCTTGGCCCTGAATCGCATTATTGAAGGTTAAATATCCGATGATTTTTCTTTCGTTTCAAGTACGTGATTCATATACGTATTGTGAAGTGGTAAAAAATTTCGTCACAAAAGTCTTTGGTGAAGAAAAAGAAAATCCGTCGTATAATATCCCCTGAACTTGCTTTTCTGAAAGCCGTTCGGTTTTCCTCATGATCTGTATAGTTAGAACCTGGACACACACATATATATTTGTTCCCTACACACAAATGTATTGGGTATAGGAGCTCAATTCCATTTTGTAAATTATACAGCTCCAAATATTTACTTATTCTATTTGCTACTAGATAATGAATGGAATTCTCGTCAAGATGTTTAACGGATAGCGTAAACGAAATTGTCATGATTATCGCCCTAGTAGAAAATGAGTCCAGTTTTTGGCTAGTTTCTGTCCAGTTTGCTTTTTTCCCATGTTAAAGGTATAGGATAACTGGGCAGATTTCTACCAGGGTCAATATCACGATTATTTAATTACATAGTTGCATTAATTATAGTTGATTAAACCAGAACTATTGTGTTTACCACATTGTGAAAAAATCAATTGTCTCGTTTCCTTAAATGACGAATTTTAAATCCTTGTTAATTTAAGTTTACATATATACGTATAGTAGTAGTAGTATATTTTTGTAGGTCTGTAATGATTTTTCATCACCCTCTATAATGGATTGACAAAATAGCATTCCTCATAAACCTTTTGAAGATATTTTTTGAACTATCCAAGTTGAAGGCAATCAAAATTGTGACCTATTGAACATTCAGGGATATGATAAAATATCCGCAACTTTTACCGTCTACATCGATGTCTCGCATCAATCAGTCGGTAAATTCCCTCCATGGAATAGACTGCATCGTTCTGAACAGGCATTGAACCGGAAGTTTGCGGATAATCTACGCATAATTACGCAATGCGAAATGGCATGGTTCTAGACATGAAACCGGTGCACCTCGCCGATCACCAGTCTATTGTTTGGCGATCGACTTTCCAGGGAATTGCGATCGGTGCGTCTCGTATATAAGAAACATTTGCGAAATACGACAATCTTGCTTGTGTAATTCTACGACTTAATTGTTCAAATAAAAAATTGGAACATCGCGCTTAATTGGTGTGTGGTATGTGTCGTTGCCTGCGGATGACGACTCCCTCCAGTCATCGTCACGAGACACACAAAGTCACGAGACTTTAGATAAGAAAGAAAAACCACCAAGAATTATACGAGTATTTGACGGCTTTAACAGGAATGTCGTAAACCTTGAATAACTAACGATAAACTTGTTTTCAGACATTTTTCCTCGACCTGCATAATTGTCCCCGGAAATTAATATACGATAAAACAAAAGTGCCTTATTGAGATTCGATTATCGAGTTTGTTTACTATATACACCAATTAAAAGAGGTTTTTAATATAATTGTCCGGGACTTTCTCCTCGTCGAATGAGCCTTTAATCGAGAAAGCAGCTACTCTTATAACCGTGGCATTGCCAAGTACCGTTGTGATTATTAAAATCATCCCTTCCTTTTGTTAGCTTCAATAAATCATTATTATCTTTTTTACTGTATACAGCATTTATGAGTAATACTTTTCTATAGTTCACTCGTAAAACTTAAGATCAAAGAGATTAATTAATGCTTAATTTTTTTTTCTACCACCTTATAATTTTTTAATGTTAGTGTACTCTCCGTACGTGCTCTGTTGACGTCTACATTCGCTTGAGGATATGATATCTGGCTTCTTTGGGTGCAACCGGAAGTCACTGAAAGACGATCGGACAGGATCGATAAAAAATGTGCTTGCTTTGAAAGTGTCTTTGATTCCAAAAAATTGAGTATATGAAAAGAAAAATTATTTTTACAATAAAAAAAAAGGGAAAGAAACCATAAAGTATGACTTATAACATTTATACCACTTGTTACCGAAGGAAGATTCAATCCATTTATATTATCGTCGAAAGTCCAAATGCCCAATTTAGCAATAATGCCCAGTTTGTACAAATCAAATTGCTCATTCATTGTTCGCGCGAAATGCAACTCGAACTTCCGCGATGATTCAATTTGATTGGCATTGAAAAACGTGACGTAAAACGGTCTATTTACTACCAGGGCGTGCACTCGCAATTCGTGCTATATATATATATATGCGTGCAAACAAATTTGCACGCATAAGACGTCCTGCTGCTAGAAAGGACATGAATGATGCCAACCTTACAACCGCTAGTCGACCAACACTATTAAGATAAATGCGCCTCGGCGTTTCACTTGGCTTTGTCTAGCTCTGTCACCAGTTGATCCTCGAATCGACGTAATTTGATTGGATTGGGTTAAATGGTTTACAAACAATTTTTCTTTTCCATTTAGAGTCGACCATCGCAGAAGATTCATGTTCAAAATTAACATAAAACGAAAGGACATCAATTGTCTGAAATTTTAAGGCTCGGAATTTTTTACAAATATTTGTTTGAATAATATTTATTCAATGGAGAAATTATTTAGATTAAATACTGACTTATTTCATAACCTATAAAGATATTGATATGTTAATTACTTACGATAAATTACATAAAATTGCTGCAAAATTCGATAATAATACTTGCTCAGAATAAATCAATATTGCTGCTGACCTACCAAGCATCAAATCAGGACTAAATTGCATATAATCGACACAAAATCGACATGAAGTATTTTAGCGATCTTTGACCGAAATCTGCCTTGAAATTATAACTCTTCAAATATTTTATCAATATATTACAATTTTGCATCAGTCAAAGAGCCTAGAATTTCAAAAGGAAAAAAGTAGTAAACTTCAGATCAATTGGTATCTTGGTTATATAACTATTAACGCTAACTATGGAGGTCAATTAACAAAAAAAGACAACAGCATTTTTAACGAGATCTCATGTACGACGATACTGTTACGATTTGTTATGCAAGACAAGATTCTAAGTTCATTCCAGAAATTGTGCAAGGAACAAATAAAACTAAACATTTGTCGCGTCTCCAGCAAGCCGCGATCAATTCCCAGGCCAATCTCAAAATTAATTCTACAAATGTTGAATTACAGTGGAACACAATTGACAGTGGGGTCTTAATTAATGATAACAATATTCTATTACGAGATTATACAGTATCAATTTAAACACGACAATTTTTTCTTGTTGAAAATACATACAGTTCATTCAATTTTTCCATTCCACTCGTTATGTATTAGAATAGTGAAGTATGATCTAGGACGACGGAAACATTGCCTATGCATTGTTTCAGAATAACACCATATATTATTACTATACATAAAATAATATAAGAATATCACTAATAACAAAAAATAAGATTTATTTATTATTTTGAGAAATACAATTGCAGAAAATTTTGAAATTTTCTTAAAAATAGTTTTTGGACGTTTCACACTTCATTTCTTCAAATGTGTTTCAAGCACATTTCATAATTAGACAAAACGACCATATTATTTATATTTGACGTAAAGTCGTATGCCAAAATTTGAATATAGAAACAATTTATTACTTTCATAATAAAGTAAGTTTCCCGGAGAACTAAATATTTTGCCAACGACAATAATGACCGGTCTTCTGCCAAGAACATGTGGTCGAGTTTAATTGATGCAATCAACCAAACGAAAATAACGAATTTCATTTTTTATTCTCATGCTTATTTGTTTACGCGGGTGTGTGTACTATATTTTGCGCAATTAACAAGCGAGTAATGCGCAAATTTCAGTTTCAAAACTTAAGTTTTACGTTTGAAAAATCTACACACAATGGGTTATCATCGAGTCTTACAAATCAATAATTGATCAAGTTGCCTGGTCTATTCTATATTACAATTCATTTTCTACCAGACAAAGATAAAGTTTGCAATAAAATACAAATTGACAAAAACTTTATTTCCTTTGTTTTTCTATACATTATACTTATGACTAAACAAAAAAATAGCAAATTAAAAAATAGAACGTTAAATGAGAAATTATATCGATAGATGCGATATGAACCAATAAGGTATATGGAAAACGAATTCAAGATTGGAAGATAATAATAAAGTTTCACAACAAAGTATGAAGTATAAAAGATCCAACAGATAATGACGTTAGGTAAAAAAATTGAAATAGTAAATACAGATGATACCCGCAAAAGAAAACAAAAAGTAGAAGATAACATACCGCAGATATTAGAACGGGGAAAAAATAAGTATCGAGGTTCCACTTATTGCGCACATAAGATCAAATAATAATTGTTCTAACTATAACTCTATTTTTTTTTATATTCTAAATGAAGGTTTCCGACTAATGACCATCCGTATCCCCGGAAGTTCGATATGTTGACAGCAAAGGCATTGACAACAAGTGACGAAAATGAAGCCATACATGAGGACGATTATCAAATGAAAGAAAAAAAAAATAGACAAATATACACGGAAATAAAGAGAGCAAATGAAACAAAATGTCAACTAACAACTGATTGAAGAGTACGAGAAAATTGATGATAAAAATCAAAGGAATACATATTCAGAAGTTCAAATCATTGACGATGTTATTAAAAGCAATGAAACGATCTGAACTCAATTAAGCAAAATATAAAAACAAATCATAGAAGTTAAATCAAACACTGTCCAAAATCGAAGAGATATCAAAGCGTTTACGAAAAATAATCGCAGAATGAATTTAAAAAAAGAAAAAAAAAAACAACTGTATTAATTGAAATATAATGTCAGTCAACTCATTACGAAAATTAAGAGATCAGAGATCACGACAGTCTCGGACCATTGAATCACGATAAACACTCTTGTGTCTATTGCTGTTGAGAAAAGACTATACTTTTCCTCCATCTCGGACCAATCTTGATATTCATGGGATCGAAAATTTAACGACTTCACAAAAAGACAAAAAGAAAAAACGAAAAGACAAAAAGAAAAGACAAAAAGTAAAACTGACTTAAATACTATAGAGTATTGTCTTGACTTTTGCAATTAAGGTTTGATACAGAAAAAAAAGCATTAGTGAAGATCACGTATATTAAATACTGCTAAAAACAAAGAAAAAAAATTTTCATCTATAAACTTTTTAACATTGTGAATCGCAAATTAAAAGATTACATACGTTCGTCAAGAATGTGCCAGAAAACCGACGCGAGCATGTTGTTCATATATGTCTCAAACCATCAAATTAATTACGACTACGAGACCACGTCAGGTCGAAGTTGTTAGTGAAATGACCATAAGTAAGGTTAGTACAATTATTCACAAAAAAAAAAACAAAAAAAAAACCAATCGTTAATTGCCCGAACGATTCATAACTCCGGGTCTGAGATATGTGATCCAGTTTTTGCAAATTCCGCAACTGATAGCATCTCCCCTGATCTATATCGGCGATGTCGTATCATGCGATATGTATCCGAAAATCAAGCATATTTTCGATAATCGATACATTCGATAATAAAGTGTGCGTGCAATTCGAGCATTGCGCTAAATATAGGATAGCATGCTTTTACGCTTTTGCTGTGCCTCTATGGAGAATTGACCTGATCTACTTCTGTGCCGCATTAATTTAATCTTCCAACGTATAAAAAGAAGTACGGCTATACCGTCAGTTTGTCTTGTTTGGATTAGTACGTAAAGTTTCACGTCTAATCATTTGCTATAGAAGCTGTCCTTATATAGGTGCGTTTATTTCTCGCAATTGAAAACAATACGGAAGTTAATCATAACGATGTACTTTTTCTTTTTCCGTTTACGAAAAGTCAATGTCGTTCGATTTTTGTATAGTGATGTTATTTTTGGAGATGAATTTTATTATCTTTTTAAAGTATCACTTTTTCATTTCGTTTTTCATCAGCGACTGCAATTAATTTCAACACAATTTTATCGATTCAATGTCACTATTTTCCCTGTGAACAAGTGAATATAATAATAGTTTTATTTAGATCAACTGACATTGTTTCGAACTCCGAGAGAAAATTCATCGAAATGTCAGTTTAGCACGAGGTTTATCATAAAGCTTATGGGTAAAATTATTAGTAGAATATATTACGACATTTCAGCAATTTCAGCAAATGATCGAATATACTCAGTAGTCTACGTGAAATAACAGAAAAGACCATTACTATTATGTAGTTAATATCGGGAATATAGAAATTAGGTTAAATAGGCCGATTATGATATTACGCGACGATTCATCAGGGAAGAACCAACATTACTTCAACCCTCAAAAAGTATTGAATTTGGTCACTTTGGGGAAAAACATTATCCCCTATTTTATCATGAAATGTCCACTAAATACGATATTATTTAATTGTTGGTCTTAATTTTCAATTTAATGTCAATTAAATTAATTAATTTTATTATTATAATTTAACTAAAATAATGTAAAATGAATTTCAGACTTTAGATTGACGGTATTTCAGTATGGATTTTCAATGTTCTAAATGGTGTGGCACAAATTTTCAATTCTTGAACAAAAAACCTGTACTTGTCGTGAGTAGTTTGATATCATAAAAACTGTACGATTAAATATTTCGTACAACATTTAACATTGTTTTTAGTTCGTTCTACAATACTGAATATACGCAATTTTGAATACATAACAGATAAGTAACGACCGACATTACGAAACCCCCCAAATAAAAAACGTTCAAGAAATGTACTTTCCTACTTTCATCCTTAATAAAAGGTTATTATGGATTTTAAATTTCGATAGTCATCTGTAAGATTTGTAAACGACGATTTCGAAATCGATTTGGTGTAACATTTCTACCCGATGATTTTCGAAATAGAAGTTTCCCATTCTGCTGTAAGTAAATAAACATATAAAACACTTTCTCCCTAAATATTCGATTGATTTGGATTAAAAGTTTTAGCACTTTCATAAACTAGAATTTAACATCAAAATATCTAATTCAATATATTAACCATTGAATAATTAAACTTTTATAAAACTTAGAAAAAGATACTCGGGACGAATTGATACACGAGAGAGACGAAAACTAGGAATGCGATTATAACGGAAAAAAAAATACATATATATATATATTAAAAGTACACACGCGAACACGTGCGCATGATCGCTTTAATAACGAAGAAATGAAATTAACGTCTCGAAGAAGTTCACGAGGTAGTGCTTGTTAAAAACCGGTTTACTCCAGACATAATATATAGTGTGCGCCTCCACTACGTGCTTCAAAAATAAAACATATTTTTCATAGTTTAATAAAAATATTTCTAAAAATAAATTAGTAGTATATAGTATAAAACAAAATAAATTTTAAAATGTTAGCAATTCTTTTTGAAATTGGATTTTTTGAGTTGTTTACGTGTATTCTGAAGGATGTATCACTAATTTCTCTTAAATGGTGACAAGTTCATTAAGCGATTTTAGAACTTTTTATTTACATACATTCAGGTATCTGCTGTACAGCAGTAGATTTCCTCGAAGTATTCTAGTCATTTTTACTCTATATATACGTGATATTATTTTACGAACATCTTTCTAATATACATCATTAATTTAGAATATATTATTCGTTTAAATGTATGTCCTCACAGAAAAAAATATGTTCGGTGTTCGAAATAACATCTAATTGGAAGTAAATCCGATTTAGTGCGTTTACACTCACTTGATTGTCATTTCGGACACCGAACAATATTTTTTTGGTCTACTTTTCCGTAAGTGTGTGAAAAATATTAAATTATATATTACTTCAAATCAAACGATTCACCTATGAACTATCTTTTATCAATTTTATTAATTTTCCATTACTACATCCAATTATAAATTTCTTTATTGGTATATTCTTACCCCCCCCCCCCCCCCCCCCCTCCCCCCCCTTTCTTTCTCTCCCCCTCTTATAATTCTTTTTTTAAATAATCATATATTTGTTTATTTTTTTTTTTAATGTTTCTTTTAATTCTCTTTAACAATCGCCGGTATTCATCACAATTGGTTTTCATAAATTATTTTCCATTCTCAATGCGATTTTGCCAAATTTAGAACTTTGTAATTACCAATGTTGACTTTTGTTAGTCAAGTTTAATTTTTTTTTTTTCGAAATGAGTAAAAGTTAATTTTATCAGTTATAGACATTTTAAATGAATTTTTCTGGATCTAAATTGAGACTTATAAATTTCTTTTCAATATTAAAAAAAAATTTGTTTGCATTTTCTTGAATGGTCTATTATGCCATTCCACTGCCAATTGGAGTTTTCAACTTTTTACTTCTTGCAAAACATTTATTTAAGCTCTGAATTTATAGTCCAATTTTATGCTAATATACATAATATATATATATATAGGTCAGCAATAATTTCTGTTAACAGGTATGGTAAACTTTAATCGATTAAACAAATCCATCACTATGTCACACTTTATACAGGGCATCAATAAGAATGTGCAATAAATTCTGCTACAAATTATTAAAACATCAATGTTAGATATCATTACTTAGATACCATGAATGCAGCAGAGCACTCCATATCTTATAACTATCAGTATATGCATTTGAAAAAAAAAACGTGATATAACAGATATTTCGAGACGTTTACCCTCATTTTAGTCTGAACCACGCGATGTATTAAATAAACGCTATACCATCGGACACGAACTCAACTATCATGGATTGAGGTAAATGCCCCTATTCCACCTGCTTAGGCATACCGCGTTATCATAACAACGAGGTGAAAACACAAATTTTACTTTAAAATAGACGTAAACATCGTTTGTAACGTTCGTATCTATTCCACGAAGCTCTATTATTTATATCTTTAGATTAAAATGCAGTCACAGATTATCGAGTTTTGTATACGAACAATCTGGCACTACATATATGTTCTTTCCCTGGTAGAAATTCAGACATTTTTTAGGCATTTATTGTCCAACATTGTTGTTGATTGTACATAAAATGGATAAGAAAATTAGACAATTCTTGGATGACATTTATTAGGTAATTCTGTTGGACAACATTTGCATATTTGTTGTTCAAATATTGTCTATCTTTGTAACCTCGTAATATTCGAATTTTCATTTTCCAATAATGAACTCCGGAATTTGTATTGCAATTCCCATAAATTTGCAATCTTACGCTAAACTAAAAAATCATGTCCTCATATATTGCATCGCTTTTCTCTATTGTACTTTATGCAAGTATATGTTGGTGAGAACGGTATGAAAAGAACAGCGAAACTAACCTAATCAGAACTGGTCAAACCCGAATTACTTAGCTAATAATTGAAAAACAAATATACTTATCAATTCTCCTGGTTGCTCTCGTTGCTCTCCTTA
>JAPYZR010006137.1:0-11142 GCA_030522945.1 Trichopria nigra
AAAATGCAATTGTCACAGGCGTGCGAAATAAGGAAACTGAGTCGAATTCGTACAAGCCCAGCTGGTACAAGAACATATCAACCCGATTTACGAGAGTCGCCACAAGGTCATAGTCGTAAACCGAATGAGACCAGATGACGAGGGTATCTCCTGTCAGAGTATCAACATGCGGGTATGCGGAAATCGATGATACAGTCTGCGAGCACGCGGAGCGTCAACGGGGCGTCCTAAACTCCGCGAGGTCGTAAACGCTGCTGCAACGGTGTAGCTCCAGTGCAAGTAAAGCCGCGCGCACCGGGGTTTATTATCAGGGCCAGGCTCCCAATTAAGCGGCAGCAGCTGTGAAAATTAATGGAGCACGGCCTTTAAGATGTAATTGGGCACATTCATAACTCAGGGGCAAAAGGGAGGGAACAGTGGATGAGAAAGAGGGATAGGAAAATGCCGCGAAGGAGGCCAAAAGGGAGAGTCAAGCTTCGCTGAACCTTCCGCGAGGTTCGCCTCTACCTAATCTGTTAACTTTGAGAATAGTGTAACTAAAGGAATGCAATCTTAAACTTTGAATCAAAATAATTCTTACACAATTCTTAGATAATTCAATTCTATCCGTGTGTGAATTGAGGTACTTATTATTAGCGACGTTCATTCGTGAAACTACACCAATGTTATTTTATTACCAAGAAAATGTAATATTTGCCTCGAATCTTTTATTAATAAAATTTTACTTGCTTAATTTGGAATAGTATACCATGAAACATACGTCTATAAATTTTCAGTATTTTCGAATATTTTGCAAATTAGGAGCAATATTTCTAAGTGTTATGAGTAATATATCTCGGCAGAAATCTAGATATTACCCAAACTGAACAAAAATGAAATCATTAAATTCCGCCATGATAATATATTTAACGATTAATTTATTTACTAGAATTTCAAAGAAATGGTACAGAGGAAAGAAAAATGTAAAATTGATACTTGATTTGATGATCCTTTGCAAAGTTCGGGATCTTTTTGAGCTGGTGATAGCTACGATGTAATAATACTGAATGACGCGGCATTGTGCGGCGGAAGGGCGCTCTGGGGACAGAGGGGGTGAACGCCCCTTCAGACGATCGTAAACATTTCGTAAATTTGCTCCACAGGTGTGCCATCCCGCGGCAACTAAGCTATCCGCGTACATGTCTCTCTCTCTCTCTCTCAATTAAGCACAACGTTCATCGGTTTATGCTGAGACTTATGGGTCAATGCTTTTAGAATTTAAAGATAACCACGTGCCCTCTCCTGTTTACTGAAATTCTCTTCATTGATCGACATTCACGAAATTCCTACTTAATATTGTACGCTGTTAATCGTGATTTTCGCAATTTTACGTCATTGCATTGAATTTGTCGAAAATGATTTTTATTGATTTATTTTTATCGACAAAATAAAACTTTATTTTATTTTTGACTAAATTGTAGATGCTCTCTTGCTTAATACTTTTGTAATTATATTTTTACATTATTCTTATTCCCATTCGAATTTAACTCTTCAATTCGTTTAGAGTCACTATGCACACTATAATAAAGGGTGCGGAATCGCTATAGCTTCCTATCGCACGGGTCCTTCGTAATTGTCCGGGCAATCATTAACTGGGATTATCTCGCCCCGATGCCGCTTACTACCCACTGGACTTCTCTCATTTGTCTCCTTCCCATCGGATTGGTTACATCTAGAAATTCTCTAGATCAATATTTCAAGAGCTTGTATCGATATTGCAAGATGAAAAATTACAAATCATTTTCATTTTTTGAATAAAAAATAACAATCCCTCTAAGTAACACTTGAAGGTAAACCCCAAGTTTTCCCCACTCCTTAAATTAATATAATTACACATTTTCTTTTTACAATCAATTGGTACGTTCAATTCAAATCAGGCTTACTGAATCTTAATCTCTCGTTTACATTACTGGAAAACTTCGAATTCTTAATAAAGTAAAACTCAAATCATGAAAAGGCTAGAAAGTAGACGACGAGACAAAAAACACTTTGAAAAGTGATAAACGGAAAACTGCAATCAAAAAGTTAGGTGAAACTACGTACATAAGATAAAGATATAAAATAAAAGCAAGGTCTGCGAGATAAAGGAAAAGAACAGTGATAAATACAGAGTTAAATGATAAGAACTGGAAAGAAAGAATTTTCATGCGACAAAAACAGAGAGATTGGAAAGGGGTTGAGCAACAAAAGAATAATTTTGAAGGAAGATGTAAGATTGGGTGAACGCACGTGCGTGTACTGTAGCAAGCATGAGCTGTTCGTACACATCCACTGACAAGTGATGAAGGACCTTCATGCCAGCCAAGTCCCACACTGTTTTCCGTATTGCTTTCACTACAATAATCCCTCGATCGGTTACTCCACCTGCGTCACCAGCTTTCATCACAAATTACAGAATCCAGAGAACCATTCGAATTGACTCACTTTCAAATTATTATTATTTTTTTTTTTTTAATTAATATGTTACGGAAATTAGAAGGATTTCGTGACTTAGAATTCTACAAATGTATAAGTCTTGAACTAATTGGATCCCTCATCTGGTGGATTGATCTTTCCGGTTGACCATATATAATATATATATGCAGATTTAAGAAATTCAAGGAATAATTGTTTTGTAAACAATAATAATGCTATTTCTTAAAGTATTTGACATATACCACCGTTACTAATTTAATTTATGTTCTACGTCCCAATCATCGTTGATCCAGTGATGGAAGCAAAAGATTGGCTAACTGTCCTTTGTATATTATCAGAACGTTTTGGCCATTATCCTACCCTAAGCGTCACAGCAACACCGTTTATACCGCATAAAGCCACGCGAGCCCATCCGCTCATTCCCTTCGCGTCGGCTCTATTAGCAAAGTGTGATGGAGTTTTGCGAGCGCGATTACACCCGAATGAGTATTACCCCACGTTCCTCTCAACTCTCCAGAGAGAACACGCAAAAGAGACAGAGCTACATAGAGAAACGAATGCAAAGAGGAAGATAGACCGCTATAAGCGGATGACGAGCAGGAGAGAGAAACTGCGCGGGAGAACGCGAGACAGTGAAGGAAAGGGTGTACAGCCCTTTCCGTAACTCAGCCCATTATACGATCAGCGCGCACGCGTCACGTGTCTTTAAACAATAGCTGTGAAGTTAAATTAAACAACTGCGCACAACGACGTATCAATCAATGTTTATTCCTGTTTGACATTCTTCCGCAATAAGCAAATAGCTCAAGTCACATTCGCGAATATTGCACAGTTGCGAATACCTGAAATCTTCTTAATTTTCGACATTAATGTAGAAGTATTAACACAATGCAGTTTTCTTCTGAAAATGTACAATTTTCCATTTGTTTCGAGATAGTAACGATTTACTAAGATGATAATGGTCATGATTGTGATATATGATGCTGATATGGAATTTTACTTTTAATAGATATTGTTATATCTACTAGGGAACTGATAGCCTTTTATTATAATATTTTTATTATATTATTTGTAGAATCTCTGAAAAAAACTGTATACCAACATAAGTCGACTGAGTGATCCTGTAGAAAATTCTAACAATACCTTTGTGTGCTTGACAGGAAATTGTTTTAATTACTATTTTTATTCATTATCTAAATGATCACTTCAGAAATGGATGAGCAATTGCACATTCTACAAGCGGGTATTTATTCGCGATCGGACGAGAGTTTTACTCTGCTTCCAAGTGTTTTACTACCTCGGCATTACCATTATAATTATCATTGTTAGTATTGCGCTGGGAGTTGCTCGTAAATCCAACAGAATGTGTTGCAATACGGAGTCAAGTCTCAAAGGCTCACAGACCGCTTGCGCATTGGGCGGCCTTTTTGGACCGACGCGGTCCATATATTTCCTGTGAGGACCCTTAACCTATAAATACGTGGCTCGCGCGTCTCTTGGTATGCGTCATACATGGCTACATTTGTGTTGCTAACGCCATCGCCTCACTCCCTTCTGCTCAAAGCGTGCAAAGACTCGCGGGCGTTATTTAGTGACAATGTGGCGCGCATAGAAACAGCCCTAAAGTAGACAATAAACGCCGTTCGATGGCGTCCTTCATTCCCTTACCAATTTCGTCAGATTTCGGGAAACTGTTTGTACGCACGAATAAATGGCCTACGTGTTACCGTCCTATACGTACAATCGCGCATGCGAGAGACCCTGTGCTCAGAATCAAGAAACATCGACCGTTCTACGCGATAACTTTCCATGGTCCTCCCTTTTCGAGTCTTCGCAATTTTCTTCAATCTTGCGCAGACTTTTGGCCTTCCTCGCTTCGTTATTTCCTATCTCGTTCTTGTTTCTCGTTATCCACTTTGCGGATTGACCGGACGTCCATACCTGGAACTCCCCCGAAAACGGCATCCCCCTGGAATTCGACGACGGCAGGGCAGTACCCTATTAACTTTCTACGTGAGACTGCGACTAAATTACCTATTTGAGCCGAGATAATGAAAATTACAAATAGTCGGATGCGCGTGTTACGATTTCATCGCATGTGGTTGGCCATCAACCGTGGAAAGTCGAGCTTCTGCCCACCAACGTCTAGAATTTTCCTGCTGGTTTACCAGGTAGGTTAATTTTTATGGAAAGAGCTTTTAGGGAACTGAATTGCCTATTTCGAATCTTTTCATTTTATGACTAACATTACGTCAACGCTTCATTTTTCCACGTTTTCGCTCTTTTTTTTGGGAGTGTTTTGAAACTTTTTATGAAATAATGTGAAATAAATATAGGCAGAGCTCCATATAAAGATAGAAATGTCGCTTTCAAGACTATTTTTATATTAATCCATTCGGCATTGTTAAAATGTACTTCCATTTTCCCCATTTTGCGTTCCCAACATCAATAACAGTAGCAACACTGCTGTTGGTCGTAACGAGTTGGGGCCAAGCCACCAGCCGACGCGTTCTCGAAATTAGTTTTCCAGATAATCATCTCACGGTATTGCATTGTTCTACATAGCTCCAGGTCTCTAGAAGTGTACGAAATGAATACACCATACCGCGTACGTGCACTTGCGTGCGAGACTTTAAAGTATATACGAGGGTAGATTAATATGAAGCTGCGAAGAGCTTCTCGATAAGGAAGGTAATTTTCGCTTTGCCGATGATAGACGAGTCTCTCGATGCTGCTCATGTGCTTTGTAAGCAAAGATAAATTTTGCGGCAAGTTGTGCTAATATAATAAAGAAAAATAAGTCAATAATTTAAACAAATTTCAACTTCATGCTTTAAATTTTAACGTTTCAACATGAATTAATAAAACGGCGAATCTATGCTTCTTGAGATTATCGCAGTTACAAACATAATTTTAAAAATGAAATTATTTTCTCATCGACGTGGAACGTCTTCTTCATTTCATTTATACGAGAATAAACTTAAAAAATGGCCAGCTATAAGATCGTCAACCTGCTTTTCACCCCCGCTGCGAGCAAGCGGTGATTAATGTTGCCGAACAAATTGTGCAGAAAAACATGTCGTGTATGGTGTACCCTCGATCCAGGCGAGTAAGCGGTACACCCTTTATCTCTCAGGGTCGTGCTCCCTTACAATTCCCCCGAAGCGAGAATGGAACCCCTGGCTTCTTCTCTCTGTCTTCTGTCCGATTGTTTCTTTTTTTCGTATCATCTCTACATTTCTGTTCATCTCTGTTATCTCTCTTACTCTTTCAGTTTCACGTAGAACCGGTAGCCAGCAACCGTGGGCAAATGCGTACATTACGCAGATGATACCTAAATAATCCGATTTACTTCGGCTTTGCTATCAACAATTGATCTCACCCTTCAAGTAATTATAGCGTTTTGTGATCTCTATTATACGAAGGTGTCACTAAAATACCCCACAGATTTTGTAATTTCGATATAATACCAATTTTGTCAACCCCTAAGAATTAACTTATATTGTATGTTTTTATATCGAATTTTCGTTAATAATTGATCTAATGCTTTTAATGCGATTGATAATTCTAAATTTTGAAGCATATTACTAAAACTTCTGCAAGAGAATATTCAATATTCCCATAAAAAATACACAGGAGCGTAAACACGTGACAGCAATAATTTTGCAGTATTATTCGCTTTAGGCGGATGCTCGCTACGTCCTGGCAGCATCGGTGCTTCAGAACCCACGACAAGCACACGAGTCTAGCTTGCTACAGCGTGAGCTGCACACGAGCTACTCGTTCAGGCGCTACATAGTCATACCTTCCGTCTACAAGAGACACGTCGCATAAAATCCAGATTTTATTACAAGCGAATTCAAATTCCGTGCACGGGCGAGCCCCTCCGCTGGAGAGAATGCTCGGAAAAGAGAAAAACAAGAGCCCAGCGAATAGAGCAGGGACTTAGCGAATATAAAAAAGCCTGCCAGCTCAACATTTTGCGTTAACTCATAAACCACTGCGTATTCTATTTCGCACGGATGAAAATCTCGATTTTTTATTGTCTTGACCTTAAATGTCACTGGGAAAGAACGGGGGTTAAAGTTCCTTTTTTCCCGCTTATAAGCTAAGAGACAACGAATCGGGGTAATGGTTACGGCTAAAGTGTACTTTTCTCGGGAAAGTCATTTTTCTTTTCATTACCATAGCCTCGGGGTCCAGGCGGGTGATCAAGGATATGAAGAAACAGCCGAGAGTATGAAAGAAGAAACAACAGTTGAGATGTAAAAAAAAGATCTTGCTCGGTAAACAGGACCCTTTAGGACCATCTAGCGGACGAATGGTCAATCTAAACGACCCCTTATCTCTAAGAGTACACGCAAACGCACGCTAGCTCCTTTCCCTAAATCTAAATAATGCCGTTACGTGCCTCAAGACTCGACGTGGTACGTAATCGTTTTCCTCCCTAGATGTTTTTCAGCCTCGAGCATCAGTAAAAGTAGCGTCAAGGAGAACGAATTGTTACGCGAACCCAAATGGCCATTCAGCGTTGGCGAAACGGCGTGGCAACTTCATTGTTGGGCTGCCGCAAAGACAATTTCCAAAGGGATTATCACGTGCGAGGGGCGCTTTTTGAAAATTGCTCGAAGGGAAAGATTGGCCATTATACTGACCTACGAAGAAAATTATAAGGTCAGATAGTAACGACAATATTTGGTGGTCATATATTTGCATTTTGAATATATTCCAAAGAATATAGAGTTGTTAAATATTATTCACCTTTAATGTTTAGTGTCACGTCATTTTCATTAAAAATATGATCTATATTACTGCTGTTATCTGATTAATAAATTATTACATGCTCATATCGACAGAAGGCTTTTCTGGAAAATTATCGCGATATTGTACGCTAGATTGGTTTCAAGAATGATGTGCGAGATAGTACTTTGCAGAAATGCCTACGAAGGGGAGAGAGCAGGCATGAAGGAAGCGACGATCACCCAGCAGTTTATAATGGCGTCAGCAGTTGGTACATATAGTCCTAACCGAAGTTTAAGAGACTGTTACAAGCTGACGCCTTCAGCGAGGTCGTTGTAGGTATCACCCTCGACCCGGCACGACGAGATGAGTCTGACCCCGGTGCACAAGCAGGAGAAGGGGTGGCCGGTGACAATCGACTTGGTCGAGTGTTTGGCAACAGCTGTGGTGCCAATAACTTGCTCGAAACGAAGTCGAGGGCGAGCACGAGCACGGGAGTAGTGACGTCCGTTAACGGAACCGCGCCTCTCGCTACGCTCGCACAACCTGTCCGTTAAACCCGACGACGAAGTTAGTTCCAATGGAATCGTCGAATAAGCTGATGTTACAAGTCTGATGGCAGCTTGTCGCCATTGCTTTATATTACCGCTTTTTTTTCCTGTCAAATTCGCTAAAATTCGCAAACGTGGAGAATTTCAGCTTTGAAGGATATTTCTCATAAAAAAAGTATTCAGCTGTATATAAATCGCTCCAAGTGAAACGATTGAATAAAGATAATAGTGCAACAAGAGTCGGTTATCAAATAACTATCATAATTTTGCACTGGGAGTACATAATGTATCTCGTCCCTGCAGTTTATCGACGAACAGAGAATGAGAGGAGAGACGAAGAAGAGGGTGAGCAGTTGCGATATGTGAAGTATATTCGCAGCTTGGTCAGGCTACATGGTTACGTCTACCAATCACAATTTTGCTGGGTCCCATTTATCACGTGACATGTGCTTCGCTGCCTGGTTATGCACGTGTTACCCTAATTGCCCTGATTAACCAGCGGCCTCGTGAACAACGCCGTGACGAAAACGAGCCATTCTGCACCTTGTATATTACTGCGAGTGCGCTTCACAAAGGCGTCGCTAATTGCGATTGGGGATATGCTGACGAGATGTTTGAGAAATTGAACAGCTATAAACGTTAGCGTTTCGTACTACGATATACTTACTAGTATATGTAATTACTAATATATTCTGCTAATTTTGCACGTCCATTTATACTTATCAGAGTGATGATTAGGGAAATCATGATACCTTATTCTGTTGGAGATAAAAGATAAATATGTATTATTATAATAAAATAGTAAACTTGGTTTTTTGGCTGCGCTTTATTGGACGATTCGACAAAGCGCGCCCATCAACCTCAGCGAGGACCATTGCAATGCGCCGTAAGGTTGCTATAGCTTGTCCCGGGAAAATTTAGTGGCGACCCAGGCAAAACAATTATATAAATTCCGGAGAATTTTCCGAAAAAGCGTTCGCAAGCCATAGATTAAATGCAGTAGAGTCACTGAGTTGGTTGGCAACGCGCTGACCGGGAAACTGCAGAACGAGTGATAGACGAGAAAGGGAGTGGAGAGTAAGAGGGAAAGAGCGCGAGATGGGAAGGTGGTCGGGGGTGCGGATGATATCTGTGACGCGTCGCGTGTTAAATCGCTTTGTTGACATACATAACCTGTCTATGCACATATCCGATCGGCTCGTTGCCCAGGCTCTACCGTTGCGTGTCAAGTTTCGCTGGAACCATTCTAATATTTTCCATGCTTTATTTTTTCACTTATCAATTGGTATCGTCGTGTGTACTTTTCGAAACACTACTTAGAGCGGAGATAATGTTCACAAAATATTATTCTCTTAATGATGCTTCGAGCAAGGTTTCAGATATATCGTTAAAGAATGCTGTAACCTTTCAACTGCATCGTAGTCTCGATTTTAATCCATTACGTACGTCACTTGAAGTCGTTACCGCAATTTCCTTTTTGATATTCCTTCAACCATTGGCAATATCAATTTCTTTTCAAGTCTGCAAAATTGATTACCAATAGCAACGGTCGCGATATCTTTCTCACTCTCAGTCACACGCGTCCTTATTCGTTCGCTCGCTTTTGCGTCAGTAGCAGTAATGATGTTTTGATGTGGGAGCGCAACTAGGCTCGCTGCGGCGTGTATCGACTGCGGCAAACTAATGGAAGTTTTCCGCTAATTGCAAACGGTCGCCGAGATTAAACGTTACCACATACTGTAATCAGCCTCGCCTGAGGTTCGCCGATTGGACGTGAGAAAATTAAGGTAATTGCATTTTCATCAGAAGCGAAAGGTCGAATAAGAGCGACGAGTGATTCGAGTCGTGAAACTGATTACTGCCCGTGAATTCCGACGCATTTGCAACGCGTTCGAAGCTAATTGCGGAAAGATTCATTTTTTATATGCCGTTAATCATGCAAGTACATCATTTTTTACGGGAACACACAAGCAACGATGCAAATAAAAAAAAAGGTACGATACAGTGTCTGCAGCTCCCTAAAAAATGGTAATTTGTCTCGTATAATCACCTCGATATTGGGCTACTGTTCCTAATATTGGAAACTATCAATTTCTCATCGAGGTGATTGACACGTCATGTAGTCATCGAAGCGTCCGTTATTCCCAGTGCCCGATTTCGCGCGTATACTACACTTGGGGTATTCGGGCCGAGTATTATTCATATATGCGCGTAGAGTGCACTAAATTTAGTCATGGTGAGGGAGGTCATGCAGGGGACAACCCCGCGCCATAACATCGAGTTTTATGCGCTTTTTACGGAGAACCGTCATATGCTTGCCTCGCCTCAGTTCTCCATAAAAATATAGCGGTCTTGCAGCCACGGGTGCGTCGTGCCACCAACGTGGAAATATTTTTTCCTCTTCTTTTTACGAATGAAAATTAATCTTCGTGCTTCCGACGCGCTGTAACAAATATCAGTTTTTAAATGAAGAGTGAAATTCGGTAAATAAATAATAAGAACAATATGTCAGATTAGAAAATAACCGTTTAAAATAAAAAATTTGAGATGTTTAAAAATGCATTTATGTAATAAATTCTAGGGCGTATTCGATAATAAACGTTTTACCGACAATGCATCGTTTCACCATTTTACCGTAAAACGTAATTTAAAAATTTTTCGTCTGCATGAAGCAAGCAATGCTTCATTCACTTAGGCGATATTTTAGTTTGCGCCATCTATTGCATTACAACAACAATTTGCTCACGCTTAATATATAAAATCCGACTTAAAACGATTTTATTCGGCAATTTGCGCACTTTACGATACGCAAAGTTTATTATGGATAAATTTTAAAACCCATAAAATTCTTTAATTCACTTCGAGCCGAGTTCGGCGGATAAAATCGTAAGGGAAAAAGAGTACAATTAATAGCTGGATGGGCGGAGGAAACGGAGGAGGGCGATCGAGTGCAGTTGATAATCAAAACTGCATTAAAACGCTGAAAACCCCGAATAGCGATGGTGAATGCAGGGAAGTGAGGCGGGATGAGATGCAAAGCGTTGCGTCATCTCGTTTCGACTCGACGCTGCAATATGCTCACCTTGTTTCGCATCCGTCGTTACGTGACCGCTGCAAAATACCCCATTACTCGCCAATAACAGAAGCAGCACCTATGGCGTTATCGTTATCGTCTCATCCTCGCATCGCGCAAAAAATATCATCGGCTGATGGTCCATGCTCGAAGATCGAATCGGCCATTAACGGTCCTTTTTCTTTATTATGCAAAACGTGAATGTTTATGTAATTCTCGGCCATAACATTGCAGTAAATGTCGAATAAACTCCTCAATGGCTTTCCCATTATGCACTTTTATCCGCCTGTTGACTCGGCGCCAGAATGTTTCCTTTACTATAGC
>JAPYZR010006138.1:0-10007 GCA_030522945.1 Trichopria nigra
GAAATTGTGGCCATCTGAAATGGTCACTGGCCAAGAATTAGCCATAATTGATGCCCATAAACTGTTATTAGAAACCAGCTTGAAACTGTACAGAAAATGTCCAGTTTATGGCCACAATTGATGGATTGACGTCCGCTAAAACTTTGTTTGATTTGAGGTTAACCTGTCAAACACAAAATGTATAATTTCAATTGCAAATCAAACAAAGATTTGAAGTTATTATCTTCTAACTAAAATAAATACATATTTACACTGAACAATTATGACAAATCATTAATTTATTTGAGCAATATCGCCGTACGCCCTAAACTTTTTTTTGATTGTAACCAAACTGCTTGGTTGCAGAGGTACTATTTATTCTAACCAAAATACCATACAATTAATGGCCATAATTTTTACGAGTTTTTGGCCATTTATTGATCGGCAAAATATGGGCATTTGAGCGTTACGTTTTCATAGGACAACTGGCCATAAAAGATGGCCAGTATATGGCCAGCTGCCAGAAAAACTGGCCGGTAATTGGGCAGAAAATGTTCAAATTTTCTACCAGGGGAGATTCGAATACAATGTTCTACATTTTCTGCTGAATCCAAATCCGTTTGTGGAATTTCCGAAGACACGATGAGGTTTTTCTTACTCCGACTTAATATAAAACAATAAAGTGATGAAATATTGAAATCATAAGCATATTGTTGGAAATGTTCAACACATTTTACAAGGGTTTATCCAAAGTCGTGCGTAATCCAAATAATAGTAGTACACCGTTTAACCACTATTTTTTATGATATTTTGTACGGCATATCAGGCACACAATACGTATAACAGAATGCTGTTCGTTTACTTTGCCCGAATAAATAAGATTTACCATTGGGATGACGCAAGCGAGCGAACAATTAAATTCAATTAAAAATTTAATTTTATGCAACTGAAAGTATTCAAACGGCCTCCCCTGCACGTTTACCGTATTTGACTTTTCTCCGGCCTCGGCGCCCACACGCCAGCGAATTCATTACACATTCAAAATATTATCTTTGCACGCTGCTGCTGCTCCAACGTGCATGTTTCGGGTATATGTTTGCACAGCGCTGTAATGTCAGTCAAGAAAAAGAATGCCGCTTTTGTTACACTTGACGTCTGCGCGCCGTGCCTGGAAACGAACAAACGACCTTTGCCTGCAATCCGAGCTTGAAATTGCTGCTTGTAAACCTTTTATGCACGCCACAATAACTTGGTTCAAACGAGTCGAAAGAAAGGTTCGTAAAAAAAAAAAAACTTACCAAACGCAATTATATTTAATGTCGAGGATACATTTAATGTTTATTACTGGATGTGCGTCAAGCTATGCGGTACGATGGTAAATTGCATTAGTGAGATTGATAATTGCAGTTAATTGCTCGGGATCGATGGCATTATTACATCACAAATGAGGTCTTTATATCTCCTTCTTCAACGTGAAATACTTTCGCAAATATGCCATACTTATTCAAGTGCGTAATTCACGTAATTGCTTTAAAATACATTCATTTGTGAAAATCTGCATTTCTGCTATCTGTGAATGAAGCTTTGTTTTTCATTGAAAATTCGAATTGTTTTGTTGGCTAAAGATTTAAGAAATTTGAGTGAAGACACATGAGTGAAGTGGTCAATACATATTTTTTTGCAGAAGTTCAGTTCACTGATGTTGGATTAGAAAGCAATGAAATATTAAGGTCACACTTATATCTTCCATTCTATGTCTACGTTTTCGTACGACAATACGAATATCGTTATTACTTTTTTTTTTGTGATGAACTATTAAAAAAGGCAACCGTACGAGCAATACACAGGCATGTTCTAGCCCTTTCACGGATGCAAAATACGAGATCGTGAATCGAGGATGAATATAATGGTTCCTAATGGATTATAAGTACAGGCAACTATTTCTGCGGAAGTTTGGAATCCGTATAAGCGATCAATGCTCGCAAATGTCATTAATCACGATTATAAACCAGCGACTAATTATTGGCTTTGAAAGAGACAAGCATGAAGTCGTTCTGCTTTCTGAATGCACCCCTTCTCGAGAATGAAGCCCAGCTTTCAACAAAATCTCGGAGTCACGCTGCGACGAAGATCGCACCCTCGATGACTGACCGATTTTTCCCGATCGTTTGTTATACCGTTCTGCACGGCATGCGACACTCTGATATCCTGATTTCGAGCAGGGGACAAAAAATGTCGGCTAAATTGAATCTGGGTAAACGGATGCTCTCGAAAGCTTCCGGAATCATCGGAAGAGCCTCGTGTTTTTTATAATGATATTTCAGGAGCCTTATTTTGATTGTCCGTTGAGTTTGATTAGTGATAATTAGGATGATTGTTTGTCTGACTGAATGTGAACGTGGATATCAAAACCATACGTCTGTAAATGGTTGGATGTCATGTAATGATTATCTCGTGTGGCCCATATTATTACTGACAAGGATAAATAAAGGATAAGTTGGAATCTATTGAACTGCAAATAATCGAATTTTTATTCTATCGTTGATTCAAAATTTATGGCTGAATATAGCTTACCATCCCAAAAATCGATAATGGATTGGATTGAATGAAAATGCATTCGTTTCATCATTTTTTAATCAAGTTATGCATTTAACAACAATTCTGGATTTAATGGCATTCACAATCCACGCTATAAAACGGAACTTTTTCTCTGGATTGAAACGTATATATAAATTCTCATCATTCAATTCCATTTCCAGGATACAAATACATTGGACATGAAAATGGAGTGAAATTATTCAAAGTTAGGTATTCGCGAGTGATGAAAGTAATTCTATTTAATTTTCGTTTGTTGGGAAACGAAAGTAAAGCTTTACTCCAAATTCAGAGTTGATCCCTTAAAAAAAAACGCTTAATTCACTTGATTAAATAGGTCGAAGATAAAATGATAACGTGTCTTACTTTAAATTCTATTTTCTACTTGGAATTAAGATAATAGACACACATAACAAGAACTTTGGTAAACGAGCTTCCTTTATTGTTATTCAGAGCTTTTTTATTTACGACATTTATGCCTGGTAGATATTTTACTACTTGTCGAGTGCAGGTCGAGTTATTGCATCGAAAGGCCCACGTCACTATTTTGCCCATATCTATTTCAAAATTTGTGATGAGCGTTCACAGCGATCATACATCATGCAGTATAAATGATTTACTATTTTACGAAAGGTACTTATAAAAATGGCATACGTCAAATATATATGCCTACATTTTACTATCTACCATACTGTTGAGAATCGTCGTAAAGGTATACACCAATAGTTAAACAAAAAATATTCAGGTAAATTTTAGCTTCAATATAAATTTCAGCCTTTGAATAAACAAACAAACAAAAAATCATTTTCATGTAAGATATAACTGTACGTTGCGAAAATTATGAATGCCTAAACTGCTATACGTCTAATGAGCCAATGAATATTCTTATAAATTTAGGAAAATACTGAAAAGTCAGTAAATTGGTGTAATGAATTATTTTTAGAGGCTCAAAAAATTACAATTTCTTTCGATGACCATTCAACTATCAATAATACTTAACTGCAACTCATTAAAGCCACATGTCAGGGTGCAAATTACGCCATGCTGTTCATAAAGCAGTATAAGCGCTTTTGCGCTTGGCTCGCGTTAGTCACGTGACATTAATATCAAAATATAAACTTTCTGTATAGGATCTTGAATACAGTACATCGTAATATTGTAAACGAAATGTAAAACATTACTTTTTTAATGTATTTTATGATTATTGACAAGTCTTCGCGCCAATTACAAAAGTAAATAGTAATGTTTAAAATTGTTTCTGTTAAGGGATCCTGATTTATTGTATTAAGATCTAGCAGAAACAAAATTATGTGCCATATCTATTTATACTATACTATTCACTTGAAAAGCCGCGTCTTGATTTGATTTCTGATGTGGTTTTTCAATTTAACAAAAAAAAAATTACGTCTGTATAGGGAGCACAGTAGGCAGCATAGAACTTCGAATCAATAGCACCGCTCTTAACAAACCATTATTATTATACCCCGGTTAAAATTCAGGACAATTTTGGTCGATTCATACTAACTATAAGGAAAAAAAAAATATATATATATATATATTATAAATACTAATTTTGTACATTTTAAATAAATTTTGAAGAAGTTACAAAACGTTAAATATATATGTTCATTAAATAGCAACGATAATAAAACACGGGGAAAATACATATTTTATTAATTATCAATAAAATTTACATATATATTGTATTGAATATACAATAATGATAAGCATATATAATAAATATATGACAATAGCCAAACTTGAATGAACATTCTCACAACGTGTACGAATAGCAATGGATAGTAAAAATGTACAGAAATTTAACATAATTATTATATCCATTAAATATACGTAATAAAACTATTGGAATATATATGACTAAAAAAGATTATATTTTTTAAATGTAGGATAGGGAAATTATATTGAATAAAAACATTATAGCCAATTCCTTAAACTGTTCCACAAAAATGCTATAATATTAATAAACGGTGTATGCTAAACTGATGTCAGACAAAGGACCCCGCACAATCGATCCTTATGGAAATCCTGCTTCCGTTAAAATGGCTCAAATTTTTATGTTCTTCATTGCAAGTTGATTGAAAGTGCTAAAGGGCTTCTAAGCATTCCAGATTAAGAAATATTGTTTTCGAAACACGAGAATCCAGGAAGAACAACCGCATAATTTTTGCAAATGATGTGTATGATGTGACCCTGCTCTCTGCTAGAGGATTCAAAAGATCATCGCAAACAAAAAAATGCATGCGTGGTGCCATAGCGATACTCTTATATTCCTTTCAGAAAACTAAATTATCCGAAAAAAAATGCACAAACTCACATATCGAACGTAGTATGCACGTCTATAAAGAAAATATTTTCTTATCAGCAGGTTGTTTTTCAGTTTTTTCGATCCGTGAGAGGAGGGTCATATAATAGATTTCGAAAAATTATACCGCTTGGTCTTCATGGATTCTCGTGTTTCATAAACGATATCTCTTAATCCGGAATAATGTTTAGAAGCTAGCTATTAGTTTTTTCTGATAATCAATGGCGCAATTTAGGCTACCCAGTAAACCAAGAAGCAGTCAAGTACCAGAAATAGGATTAAGAATCATAAAGAAGTATTCGTTTTGGACAGAAACGAATACTTCTCTATCATTCTTAATTCTATTTCTGGTACTTGAATGCTTCTTGGTTTACTGGGTATTTTAGATAGTATATTTCATATATATTCCCCGGAGGATTTATTTATTTGTCTGATTCTTATTTATTTTTATTTCTAAATAGTATATTTATCACAATTGTCCAGAAATTCCTATTTCTTGCAGTAATAGAAAATGAATTTAAACGGATTCAGAATTTTATGCATTTCAACTATTACTATGCATCTGAATTCTATATTCGTCTCTAAATTTTCAGGATTTATTCTTTTTTATTTAAATGAAACATTTTAAAATTTCAGAGTTTCTTATGTTTGGATTGGAATATTTAAATACGCAATTAAGAAGTATTTTCTACTTCATGGATTTGCATATATTGCAAATGCATAATCCTAATATTTTTATTTATAAAAATGGTTTAAGGTGCATTCATATTTTTGATAAATTATTTTTTAACTTGAATGCATTCGAAATGGACAAAATAAGGTTTCAAAAATTAAGAAACGAATGCATTTATATTCATTGCAAGCCATTTTCGATTTCTGGGTGTGTAGGCATTAGATAAGAATATTTAAGAAAATATGTCTAACAAACGGGTACGATTTCTCCAGCATACGAATCTGCCCAAATACCCAAAAACATCACCCATGCACTTTCCATATTTTGGCAGGCGAACATCGAATTTTTGTCTTTTGTTCTTACTTTAAATAATAATAATAATAATAATTAACCAGTATAAGTGAGGATTAGAGTATCACTTTATGGACTAACCCAACATATGTGAAAAATGTTAATAGCAAAAAATTCCTTAAGTACGTAATAACGGACCTTTAAAACCCACATCATGAGACGTAAATTAGACATTCATTTTGTATTCGTCATAGCAATAGAATAAAATCAAAAAATGCTTATAATCGACTTCATTCGTATAGTAACATTCATTTCTCACCCTTGCACTACTGCTTGATGTAGTCAAGAATTTATCGTTATAAGACATATATAACAATATAAATTGTACGAATGTTTATAAATCAGGCATGCCAGGTAGAACTTATAAGTATAGTAGCAATGTCTTTACCGCGAAAAAACATGAAAATTATTATATAGTGTAGCGTCTGGCAGTCCCATACGAAACATGATATTAAATGGACATAACTATTGCTAAAAAAATGAATAGTGAATAGATAAAAAAATAGATATAGAATTAATTCATTGTAATTCATTCAAGATGAAGCGTAATCGATTTACGCACGTTTCCAACATGTATCAAGTATCACTGCCCACTTTTCCTAAAGCGTCATGAAAGAATTACATTAGAATAATCGATTGCAGTAATTGATCATCAATGCTCATCCTCATGGTCCATCCGAAAATTATGCCAAACATCGTCGCCTTAGCAGTTCTTGTAAAATACAACAATCATGCATCAATCGAAACAGGATCAACGCTGGTAACAAAAGCGCGCCTGACAGCAGCAAAGAGGACGAGGCGGGGAAAAAACGAATGCATTTCGACGATCTATCATCGGTTGATCGTTGTAGCCGATTCGATTCCAGCGGACGATCTGTCTTTCGATTCTGTCCCGTTGCGTCATTGCCACGTCGAAGATCGTACAATTTCGGCTGAAAAATTGCAACTGCGCGTGTGTCATCATCAGATTCCCTGCCAAAAAGGCGTGAAGCACTATTCAAAACTAAACCACCAGAACGAAATAAGCTTTTAACGAGTTTTTGAGATTTCGAGACTTGCCGAGTGATGGAGGTTTACCCGATGCTGGAATCAGAATTTTTTTAATACTCAAATGGAACCGGGAAGAGGAAATTCGATTGACGAAGGAAAGTTAATGATGCCAATTCGCCACAGAGAGTCGAACGATACTTTGTGAGCTTCAAACTATCGGCACCTGGATAGAAAATCTTTTATATTATTTCAATGAATACTGGACTTTTTAGCTAACAGCATAAAATTACAAACATTCGACGGAGATTTTGGGCAGTATTGTATTATAAATGACGCTTCGTTGTATACTAAATAATTCATAAGATACACGGTTATTTTTAAATCAATCTTTTATTAAGAGAACATTCTGCTCTTGACTAAATACAGGTCTGTAACTTCTTTTTATTAGATTCTTCATAAGGACTTCATGCGAATTTTTAGCTTTTCCAAAGTCCTAATAAAATTTCCAAAACTACTACAGAGTCATCATTATGCACTGAAATAAAAGTTTGGGGCTTGCGGCAATGGAAAGTTTTAAAATCGTGTAAAGGCTGAGGGAATAACTATTGAAATTGTTACATTCCCTATTATATGTATAGGTGTAGCAATCAAACTTTTAGCTGAAATGTCAGCTTACGCAAATTGTTACAGGGACAAAATATATATGCGCTGCAACCAACTACCCAAATATGCATTGCAGCAAAACATCGGTATAGATGTGAGAGCCATACTTATTGCTATAAGGTTGCAAACTGTGTATTGTTCTATGTGTATACCTAAACTATATAGAGCAGTTTCATAATACGTTATTGCTCTCATAGCAATACTGTATAGCTCAAATGAAAAAACTACTTTCAGAAAACTAATATTGCTGAGATAGTTATACTGTATCGGTATAAGTTCCTGAACTAAAAAGAATTGTTCCGAGAACCAAATTATCGTTGTAAGCCCCAAACTTTTTTTTCATTGTATATTCAAGGATTGTCAATTAAATGAGGTACTTACATGAGAAAGAAGTCATGTATGACCTTTTCTAAGATTATTTCGAATGTACTTTTATCAACTTTGATCTGATCCTAATAGGAATAAGTAAGGAAACCCAACGGAAATTTCTTCCTGGTGATTAGATAACTATCGGATATTGATAAATAATCTATAATTTTACTTTAGCTAGATCAGAATTACAATTCAAATACAGTTAAGATTGACCAATAACCGTCAAGAAATGTAATCAATGTTAGATGTGATTATAGATCCCTGTAAAATCGACAAGTTGATGTCAAATATATTTCAGATCGTATTTATAGATCTTGATGGTTATTGTAAAGTTATAAGTGTATAGACTTTATAAACTTGGATACTCATCGATATAGGCAGAAATAACTCTGCCGTACAGTTTTACCATTTATTTATTTGCGCCTACAAAAATAATAAAAGCCTCAAAAAAAAACACACACACACAAATGAATTAGTAGAGAAATAATTAAAATAATTAATTCGTCCCTTACTTCGTTAACTCTATTACAATGTCTAACCAATTGCATTGAAGAAAAGTTGAAGAAATTTTCAATTTTGAAGAAAAGTTTTAATCATTTTTAATTTAAAATATTCGAGATATAAATGTCTACTTTATATAGGTTTACCAAATTACACACTCCTCAATGCCGAACACTATTGTTGTGCATCTTATTGCCAAAAGTACAATGAGTTACAATCAATAAATGACGTACAAAAATTATATGAAACTTTAATTTTTTTGTTATTTCAACTCGTTTATGTTCTTTTTTATTTTTTATTTTTTTCTGTCCTTTTTTACTTTTTTTGATTCGTCAGCATTATTGTTTGTTTGTGTACAACAATTTAAAAAAAAAGCTCGATTTTAATATAGTCCCAGAGATTCGCCCTATACCAAAAAGTACGTCCTATAAGATACTGATAAAATAAACAGGATTACTATTCATAAATCTGCGCCAAAGAAACTTTAAAAATCAAAATCAAAGTCCTTCGGAACGAATGGCGGCACGCGACTCATTGCGCTTATAATCGCGCATATAAACCGCGTCGCCGAGATAATGAATCGTCACGCCCCGGCCCCCATAAGGAGTCAGTACCGCACCCCCGTCAGTGGTTCGCGCTTAATATCATTAAATTAGAGGACAATGCTGAGCGTGCAACGAGGCGCGACGTTTGTAACCGATTTTAATAACATTTCACGGAGATTTTTTAATAATATGATAATAAAGGCGAATGAAAGAAAATGCTTAAGAGATTATCATTCGGTCACGCGGCTTCGCTATTGCTCCCTTTTGTCCCCGTTTCTCGCCCCCTCGCCCAAAACGCATGCGATGAGAAAGAGGATTCGAGCTACGAAAACTTCTGCCTCACTTTCGTTTTAATATTCGAATCCGGCTGGAGTAGCTGCGACCCCCGTCCACATCCGGCAACAGACCGATTTCTCTCATTAAAAGCGACAGTTTCAGCGATGAAATGAAAAATATCCAAGTGAGCGTGCGATATCGGAATGACTTACTGTCACGAAGACTTGGTCCTTTAATTTGACGTACATAGGAAATTTTCGACGTATAATAAAGCTAGAAATTCATTTTTATGCGTATACATTAGTTATATGACTGAATCTACATGACTGAAATAAAACCTAAATAAAATTCTGTATAAGAATTATATAAATCCCTGGTCGGAAAAGTGAACATTTTTTGCCCGGTTTATGCTTAATATTATTGTTTTCCTGGGCAGTTTTTGGCCGACATATTATAGCTGTTTTCCCTGTGATAATGTAACAAGATTATGCTCAGTGTAGTTGACTGGTATCTAGTCATTTTTTAAAGTTATTTCTAGAAAACTTTGAAAATTGAAATGGAACCCACCACCTGTTCATAAACAACCTAAACGGTAGTATGTCCTCCCGAAACATTATAAAACTGTTCTGTACGCATTTCCTATTTCCCTGGTAGAAATTGTAAGCATTTTTGTTGGATTAAAACTAATTTTTAGGCAAATATGTTGGTTAAAAGATGTATACAACAAAAATGTCTAAAA
>JAPYZR010006139.1:0-11710 GCA_030522945.1 Trichopria nigra
TATGTGTCGTAAGCGACGAAACAGGAGTGTCTGTATGGATTATTATAATACTTAATAAAGAGTCAATTGCCCTCAAGTCCTGTGTACGTCTTTAATAATATGGTGAAAATATTTTCTTTTTTTTTATAACAATGAATCCAGTACTGCTCCCGTACGAAATACCCAGTACTGGTAAACCAGTGCAGAACATCGTTATCATTCCCGACTTACGCCAGCACTGCGCCAGTATCGGTTACCAGCACCGCGCCAGTACTCACCCGTACTGTCGCAGTATATACTGCGCCCGTTGTAGATTTCTGCTTGGGGATGTCGTCGAAATTCCAACCGAAATTAAATTAATTTACAGGGATATTCATTGTCTGTAGACATAAGAACAATCATTAAGTATGTAACTGTAGTCGCAGAAAATTAGTAATTTGTGTATTTCCAGCCGTACTTCGTGAATACCTCTTGACTTTTTTGGAACTACGAATGTATAAAATGAAAAAAAACTTTTTTACTTAAAAGTCATTGCACAGTTATAACAAAAAAAATAATGGTGTTCGTAGAAAAACTGACTATCAAAATGTAAATCGTTAGGCCCTTTTTTCAGTTAATTTTACGCGTATACCAGGTATACTAAAAAAATGGAATGACACGGAATTTGTGAAGCTACAAAACCTTATATGGACACCAGATGTTGAGGAGGAAATAATAGTTTTTCAGTTATGATTGAAAGCGTTGGAAAAAATAGCAATCTCTGAAAACGTAAAAAAGTTGTATAAAAAAGTAATTGTTAATTATTAGTGATTAATACTTGGAAAATTGGACTAAATAAAAAGAAACTAAAACATTTAACGTTTCGACCGTTTATTACAGTCCTATTCAAACAATTCTAAAAGTAATAAATGCATTATGTATTAAGAAAAATTAAGAAAATTTATAGATGAAAAAATCGCTGTGTAAATATTAAAAAAGAAAAAAATATATAATAAAAAATATGTACCTTATGAACGATATGTTCAATAAGATGAACTACTTATGCTGGTGCTGCAGTTCGTATCGCGTAGGACAAAAGAAATCAGCCCTTGTTTATAAATTTACTGCATTGAAAAATAATTGTTTTTATAAAATATTTTTTTTATGATTAAAGTGGCTCGGTCAAAAATTCGTACAATACAGAAAAATTGAAAAAAATTGTACGGGTTCTTGAAACGTATTTGAATCCTTGTGCGACAGTCTAGACCAGAGATTAGTAGACCCTCTAGACGCAGACCCTCCACACTTGTAAAACTAAGGCGACATCTACAGGCATTTTAAGACGTCTGCATGAAGTCACATGTACATATGTACTACATGTAGAAATTGCGACTGGAGCAACAGGATCGTGTTTCGGGCTTGCGGGCCAGTGAATAGACCAGACGTGAGTTTGTGTGGTTATGTACATATACATAAAATACCATCCGAGAACTTACAGCACCCCAGAAAGAGGGCGTTCAATGTGTTCACGTATTGGGATCTGATATTTAGCGCTATTGTCGGCGAATTCCCAAGCTTAAACCCGCCATTTTGGCCTATGGCCCAATCACCTTTCTCGAAATGGTCGAAATGCAAGCTTTGATTAGTTCGCAAATCGGCCACCGGCTCATGTCAGATGTGTCAGATCCGTCAGATCCCAATACAGTTACACAACATTACTTCCGTAAGTTTGTGTTAGTATGCCATTCACATAGTCTATTGACTTGTTTCGTTGTGCACAGCTTTTCCACGTGTTGTGGTACGATTAATTGTTTATGATAATAGTTATTTCGATTAACTAATTTACGATGGACGAAAACGAGAGCGAAGATAGACTTAATGTCATAACATGTGTAAACTGGGTGAAAAAAAGAGCTGCAAATCCTAAAAAGGTTCGAAAAATATTAAATTCATTACATGATGTTTGCCAAACATCACCAACGATGCATGCGACTATTTTGTTGACATCACTATTTAAATAACATTCAATTTACGCATTTTTACTCATTTAGGTTGAATTATGCCAGGAAGAGTTAGAAAGGATAATACAAGAAACACAACAGGAACTTGAGTAAGTTTTCCAATAAATAAATAAATATATAAGTATGTTTTTAAGTACCTTATGTTTATTTTCATACAATAAGTGTTTTTATTGTTTAATTAAAATTTAAGAGCAATTTGTTAAAAAATAACTATTATTCATTTTAGGGATATTGATGTTGATTCTGATAATGAAGATTCTTCACAAGATGTTAAAAAAAAAGGAAATAAAGAAAAAAAAGAAGAATCAAAGGATGATGAATATAATTTTGATGATTATGATGAAACCTGTTAGTACAATTGAAAAATTATTATTTATTATAGATTTAAATTTGATCATTATTATGTCATATTTATTTATAAAAAATTTTTAATAGCCCAAATACCAATTTCGATGGATGGTATTGTTGAATTCAATAATGGTGGCAAAGATCCTTTCATAACTATTACAAACAGTGATGATGATGATTCTGAGAAAGAAGATGATACTATAATGCCTAATGACAATCTGGTTTTGATTGGTCATGTTGAAGGTGATGCAAGTATTTTACAAGTATTCGGTAAGTCACATGCATAATTAATTTTCATTTCTATATTATTATTATTATTATTATTAACAATTCAAATTATTAAAGTATGGCAATATATTTATATATATATACTCAATGTAAAGTTATATAATCATACATTTTTAAATATTTCACAGTTTACAATGATTCTGAAGGATCGTTCTATTGTCATCACGATATTCTTCTACCTGCTTTCCCATTATGTATTGAGCCACTCAGTTATGAACAATCTACAGATAAGCCAGGTACCAAATATTCCATGAGTTTTTCTAAAACTTAAAAGTTTCAATGAACAATTAACAACAAAATAATTTAACATTAAATTAGGTAATTTGTGTGCAATTGGAAGCATGTCACCTATTATCGATGTTTGGGATCTGGATATAATAGACTGCCTTGAACCAGCATTCCGTCTTGGACGCAAAGCAAATCATAAAAAGAATATCACCAGGGTTGGTCACAGAGACGCGGTTTTGGATATTGCGTGGAATGCTAATTTTATGTGAGAACAAAATCGAGTCAAATTTTTAATTTTGTTATTTTACCCAATGGTAACTAATGCTCTTCTTCATAACAGACACATTTTAGCAAGTGGATCAGTTGACCGAACTGTACTATTGTGGGATATGGAAAATGGACAACAGGTAACAAAATTTTCTTCATTTGAAGAAAAAGTTCAATCAATCGAATGGCATCCTAAAGAGAGTAATTATTTATTAACTGGTTGCGCTGACAGGTAAGTTTCAATAATATTATTTTATAATGATTTTTAATAAATATAAAGACAAGAAATAAAATTTCAATAACATTAAATTTTATTAACATTGATTGAACTTGAACCATTACCTTGTCTAATATTTTTTAATGAAAGTTCATTTACACAATTTATTTTGTATTCGATTTAATAGATATAACTAATTTAATTAAATAATCACTCTCTATTTTATAGACTGTAAGTTGTAAAATATGTTGATTCATGATATTTACATGAAATGTTCATTTATAATTAAACGTTTAGTCATAATTTTAATATTACTTTATAGAATAGTTAGGATATTTGATGGGCGATCAGAAAACCAATCCAAATACTGGAAATGCAAAGGAGAAGTCGAGAAAGTATTGTGGAATCATTACGACCCAAATGTTTGCTTTGTAAGAAACCATCAATTTCATTATTGATTTTTTTTTTAATGTACTTTATTTTAAAAAAGTAATCCTACAAATAATGGCAATTATATTCTTTCATTGTAGATTGGTACTGAAAATGGATACCTTGAATGTATTGACATTAGGCAGGATAAGATTCTCTGGAAAAAAGTTATTCATGAAAAGGAAATTACAGGTTTGTTCTTAATATTTTATATATTTTATTTTAGATAAAATCGCTATTAAAATTTAACCCACTGTTTGTTGAGTGACTTAGTGATGTTTATTATTTATGCCCAGTAAACGAAAAAGTATTGAGATTTCAAAAATAGGTTTGAGAACAATGAAGAAGCATTCAAAAGTATTCATTTGTTTTTGAACGTGAATTCTATTCGATGCTTCCCCATTGTTCTCAATCCTATTTTTGAATCCTCATTATTTCTTCGTTTACTGGGTGAGTATTCTTTTTTAAAATATTAATGTTACTGATTACTAAAAGTTTAGAAATAAATTTTTGAAATTGCACTTGTTTCTTTTTTTTAAGGGCGTTCTCCTGGAATGTGATAAGGTTGTAGGTATCGCTAATGTGGCAATTTAATAACAAAACAATTAATCTAAAATTTCACATAAAATATATCGACGAGAGCGAATCACAAGATCATTTTGTATAATTTACAGTTTCTGTTAATCACACTTTTATCCCATTTTATATTATTTTAAAAAAGTAGTTTGTATTGTCGTAATGACAACACTCAAAATTGACTGTTATCACGCGCATTCAATACGAGAATACAAACCGTGAAACAAAAGTGTGATAAACGTGATTAACAGAATCTGTTAAATACCAAGAATGACCCGGTGGTTCGTTTTCTTAATTGCAGCTTGCACATATATCACAGTTAATTGTTTTGCTCATAACTATTCAATTTCTGCATTAGCACCACTTACAACTTTAGCACATGCCAGAAGAACACCCTTAAACTTACCTAACTTAAACACCCTTATTCGTTTCACTGTGTAAAAGTAATGTTCTAACAATTAATTACTCGTTTAAGGTTTGTCACTAAGTTCAACATGCCCAGGACTTCTGGTAAGTTCTTCTGGCGATGGCGTTATAAAAGTATGGGATATACTCGATCATCTACAACCTGAACTAGTTCTGGAGAAACAAGCAAATATTGGGAAAATGCTGTGTCTTGCTGCGAATCCAGATGTTCCATTTGTATTTGTGGCAGGTGGTGATCAGAAATCGAACTACTTAAGATTATTCGATTTCAGTAAAACTTCTGAAGGTATGAAAGAATTGCAAACATTTATAATCAATCGATATATAAAATTAATAACATATTTAGTCCAAAATTTATTTCTTTAAAATAATTTCTTATTATCTTAGTAGTATAAAATTAATGTTACACATAAAAATGTATTCAACTTTTCAGTTATTGAGAAATTTGGACAACGTGAACTTATTAAAACTATATCTGAAAATGAGGAAATTGCAGTTGAAAGTAATGAGATGAAAGATTAAGAAACGATGGATGTTAATGAAGATCTCGAATCAATGGGATTAGAATCAGAAAAAAAGAAAACTAATTTGGAAAAGAACAAAAACATTTAAACAACAAGATCATATCCAAAGTTTAAATTAAGTGAAATTTGTAAATATGAAAAGTTTATAGGAACTAATAAAAAAAAACTTAACCACAATAATACGGAGTAGAAAAAATTGTCTGCAAATATTTCATGAACACATTGAAACAATAATACTGTCATTGATAGTTTATAAATTAACAAAACAAATCCGCAAAATTAAAATTATAACATTTGTCATAATATAAAGATTGACTGCATTATCCAACTGCAAAAAGTCTCCTTTATAAAACACATTGTTACTTCGATGCATCCGAAAAAAAAAAGATCATATGTTTTTTCATCAAGTATTCACGGTTTAATGTATAATATTTTCATGTATAATTGCTTTTCCGACATAATTCCATTGGATAATTATAGTTTGAAACGTGGACATTTGATGAAAAAAAAATTGAAAATAAACATTTTCAATACTTCGACTCCTCATCGCAGGTATGCTGAAATATTATTAAAGAGAGCATTAATACAATGGAATAGATCAGAACACTACTTAGCATGTTTTCTTAAATTTTGAATCTAATTATTCGATTAAAAAAAGACCGTTCGATTCTCGTAGCAGCGCCATTCGCTCAAATTGGCAAACAGCGGAACTGCAAACTTTAATAAATAAATAATTTTGTCCGTTTTTCGAAAATCGGTCTATGTAACTAAGAAAGTATGCATTTCATATGATCGCAGAAAAATTTCAGCTAAATCGGTTCCTAAATGAAGAAGTTCTATTGGAAATGAGCTTTGACAAAAAGTGTCGGTAAAAGTTCTACTTTCGAACAAGAGGGTTGTAAAGTAGAGCAGTTACCGAACTAACCTCAAAACAGGAAAAGTATAAATAAGGATTGAAACGGTTTTTCAAAATTGGGGCTTTGGAAGGGTGATTCTACATAACATATTCAATCCTCAAAAAAATATCGCTGAAATTGATTCAAAATTAAACGAGAATTATCCGAAATATTATTTTGAAAAATTTTTTTAATTATTTTTGTTGCTGGTAAGAGAAAATAATTTATTTCGGATTTTCCTCTTTTAATTGGGAATCAATGTCACCGATAGTTTTTTTTTCGGGGATTACATGATATGTAGAATCACACCCTTCCAAAGCTCGAATTTTTAAAAAACGCTTCAATCCTTTTTTATTTATACTTTACCTATTTTGAGGTTAGGTCGGTAACTGCTCTACTTTAGAACCACCTTAAATGCGACATAAACGTAACGCAATTGTGTAGATTTGGACATTGTTGATTTTTCACAGGTTCATATACATATACATATATATATATATATATGTACACAGCAATACATATGACAGGAGTCGGATTCGAAAAAACCTCGTCATCTCGCGCTATAGAAAGAACCCCCACAATAAGGGGAAAAGTTGTTTTTCTTTTCCACGACCGTTGTTGGAAGTTCGATTCGAACATATATATAAAAGTGGGGAAGAGTATCGAGAAGGAGTTTGCGCGAATACGAAGAGCGCACAGCTCTTTCCATTGCCGTGACACTCAAAATCAATGTATTACTACGCCGTGGCGAATCTTTCTTCTCTCTCCCACGTAACGAATTTCGATCTATTTCCGCAGCCTTCTCTCTCGCACTCCTCGCTCCAACAATATATACATTTTCCGTCCTAATTTCAGGATTTGCAATTCCGTTTATGCGTAACTGAAATCGTCTTTCGATTTTTCTTGTAGGAAACTCTTTCTTTTCCTTCGACAAACTTTCAAGGCGGAACAACCTGAAAATAACCCCGATCAATTTGTTAAACCGCGACAATCGGACTATTTCGCGCTTGGTACACATTACGCTCGCGTAACGTATATATAGAGGCGTGTAAATATGGCGGCCACGTTCGGGCGGTTCGGGTGTCATCAGTAGAGTAGTACAGTGGGTACAGTGACGCGAGTGCTCGAGTGACCATATACACATTATATATCTACATATATTCTCTACGTTCGCGCCGCAGTCGCTTTCCTCCGTTAATGATCGGCCTGTTCGTTCCGCGCTAAACGCAGAACGTATAGAGCCGCGATTCACCGAAAACATCCGGAAAGGTTCGCGGTGCACCATCAGCGAGTTTTTTTTTCACGCCGGTATCAGCAAGGAAACAAGAATCATCAGAAGTGAAAAACCCGACGATTATCGCTAAGTCGTGTAGAGTGCCGTCAAGATGTCGCAGCTACCCATAAGGTTCCAAGAGCATCTCCAGGTAATTCACCTGGAATACGTGCCTAACAAATCGTCGTTCTATAAGTCGCTGATTATATATTGATAGGAGCTCTCGTGAGCGGCTGTTCTCGTTTAAATCGCCGATATGCGACAATCGGTAACAGTTGACATCTGTATGAGAACCGTTTTCGCGAATACATATTTGTCTTTGGGAACCCTTAGGGCGGCCTTGTTTAGGGAACACGGGAATGGGACAAAGATGATGTACTGATCGATTTTTCGAGATTCGATTGGGAACGGATGATAATATGCCACGTCTATACTCCGCGGTGCGATACGCCCCTCGCTTCCGCTGACGAGTCTCGTGTGAAGTACATTGCTCCTCTGTCACCAGTATACATATAATGTTGCATTTCTGTCTATTCCCTGTCTCTTTCTCTTTCTCTCACTCTAACGGCCAAGGATAGGAGTCGCTCACCTTGCGATCGCTATCTCCACTCTCGGTTCGGTCGGCGGTTTCGTGCTGGATTGTCTCTAGTGATTTCTTGAAGTATTCCAATGGGAAATTCTTGGTTCATGACGTTTAAACGAACAAGAGAAAGAAAAATAGAATTTTAAAAGGAGTTGATTGATGTTTACCTTTCTCTACCGCTAGATGAATTAGGGAAGAGTGCCAAGAGCCTTGGCAAGATCTTGGCACTTGACCGAGACATTTTTGTCCAAGTCTAGCATTGATATTGATTATGCTATGTAATAATGACAAAAGGTGTTTCATTTGTAATGATTAATTTCTTTACGCCAAGTAGTTTAAATCTGACTTAAAATTTACTTTCAACCGATGGTTTTAAACAAAAACAAACATCTTGACTAATGTCGAATTAAATTTTGACAGATGTGTATTTAACGATTTAATATAGTGACAAATTTGTTACCATGAAATTATGTTGGTTTTTCTTTATAAAAATGACCTAAAGCATATTGAAAACCTAAGCGAGCGTCAAGTTTTATTTACTCAAATTTTTTTAATGTTTTGTTTATATATTTCAAACAACTCTTTGCCTGCTTTTAAAACTCTTCGAGTAACATAAGCTCAAGCTCATTCTGCTGCACCAGCTTACGTCTGTAAAGAACTATAGACTACAATATGCAACCAACTATCATCTGTTTTCAGAAATGTTTCATTAATAAAACTTACAATTTTTAATAATGCATTGTTTAATCTTGATTTTAAATTATAAGTTATATAATAAAAAATTACCAGCATATTAAGATTTGAATATTCTTCTGTTACTTTGGCATTAATAAAAATGTAATTAAATATAAATTCTTAAAAGTCAAGAATAAATAATAGTATCCTTCAAAATATTGATTGCATGTGTACTTAGATAATTTGATAGAGTGATAACATTGAAAACAACTATTGAAAAGAATACATTTTTAAAATAGACAGAAAAACAAAACTGAAGAAATACCTAACGAAACATTGAGATCTCGACAATATATTACTATCATTTGCTCCTATTAATTCATTTTACCAAGTGTCAATCAGGGTAATCGACATAGAGCATTCTATTTTTAAATAACGTTCGTGATTCATTGTTTGGATCAGAATTGTAATACTTAATAATGAAACATTTTGTTTCAATATTCTCAATCATATTATGCAAGTGATCTTTAAATTCTTTAAAATCATGTTTGAAATTGCTAGCAAATTTTGATTTAAAATAAAATAACATAACAATGTTGTTTATATGAAAGTTAAACTTGTCGTTCATTTTAAACAATTACAACTAGAATTTAATATAATATAAATAAAACGTGTTAAGAACATTTCTAAATAAAATAAATGTCTAAAAAAACAGGACTTTAACTTTGTAAAAGATAACATTTTATAATCTTTGCTGCACTGAATTTGTAATTAATGTACAGATTTTGGTAAATGAAATATATTTATATCTCCATCTTTACTTTTTTCCTGTAAATTAATGCAAAATACTATTCAATTCACAGATATCATACTAGTTCATATTTTATATTGTAAAACAAATTAGACATAAATATTTAACTCTTGTACTTTTAAAACTGATTTGAAACTTCAACATTTACACAGAATTTTCTTCAAATGATTCAATTTAAAGTATGTTATATCTATAATACAAGTGTCAATTACCTAATTATTAGTCTATATTCTCATATGGATGCGATGAAATGTTCATTGCTGTGTACATTAAATTGTTTATAAGATATGGCATATGTAGTATTTTAAAATTATTTTAATTTTAATTTACTATTATTTATATTAATATATTTATAAATTTGAATAATTTCTATTCATTACATAAATCAGACAAATCACTAATTAATTTTATTTATTAATTTATTTGTAATTTCCTGTATTTATCCGTTCATTTCTATTTAAATGAATGCCCTCTACCTTGTACTGTTCTACTAGACTTAATTCAGGGATCGTATTCAAGTTTCAAACATTTTATTATAAGTGAAGCAATTATCATCAAACTTTTTTTTTTGGAGTCAATACATTTTGGTAGGGACCATTTGTATAAATTATACTTAAATTTTAACCGAAGCATAGAAGTAAGTTTTACTTGAATATATTGCCCTATCAAAATTGTTGCCTAGTTAAACTGAAAGCATGTGTCATTATTGAGATTATTAGTAATTGAATTTTGAGGCTGGTATTTGTATCAACATTATCATAAGTTACGTAGCAGAGAAAGTGATAAAAAGAAACAGAATATGAATTTCAAAGCCACTGATAACGAATTGTTTTTACACATCTGCTAATAAAGTCAATAAGTTAACTTGTCTTAAATTTGACAAGTCAAAAACTCCAATAGTATGAAATTCAAGTAAAAACTTAATGGTATGAAAAAATCAGTAATAATAATAATTATAATAAAAATTGTTAATACAACAGGTTGTAAAACTCAAAAATTTATTTATTATTAAAACGGATATTCTTTATAAGTTAAGTTGTATAGTTTTTTAGAGAATGTATCGTACATTTAGCACTCATGCAGTAAATAATATCAGTGGGTGCATATTTAGACCTAAACTAGAGCCATTGCATATTTGTTAGAATATACACAAACCTCAAATGTAATTGTGCTGATTTGTCGTCATAACACCTTTTTAACTTTTAATAACTTAGACAATGTTCACCGTTATCATAATAGACATATTAAAAACGTTACGTCATTGCTACGTAACAAAAAGTTGTTTTTTATCAAAATATCAAGTTGCTCCTATCCAATTATTAAAAACCTACATACGCATCATTTGTTATTATTGTTTGTTGCGTTTACCTTTTGAATTTCAATTAGATGAAGTCAATGAAAATATTAATATTTTACTGGTGTCAATAATACCAATATTATTTTCTGTTTTATATATTTATGTTATTTTAAAAAATTATTTTAAACAAAAGTTGGAAACTATTTTTTACCTTCTTATTTACAATACGACTTTTATTAAATCGGTTAAAAATTGAACGCGAAATATTGATGAAACGAATAAAATTATGTATTTCTAATTCGTTTCATGTTTTTGTCTATAATAATGAATCAATTTTCCTGAAATTTAACTTGACCGAATGTAATTATGCTTAATTTCGCATATAAACGGAGCCGATTCTTCGAAATAGGGTTTACATAATTTTTAAATTCCATTTTTTAGGTTAGGAATTGACATTATCGACGATTTTTTAGGTTAGGAATTGACATTATCGACGGAACTAGGTCTGACCACGATGAAACCTAATAATATATCATATAAAAAGAAAATTATTAATACGTCAAAATTTGGAGTCATATAAGGATTCAGAAGTATTCGTTATTTCGAAATAGTATATATTACCTAAAAAGGATGTATAAAGTGCACCTTTACGCATGAGTTAGGCCGAATTTTGAAAAAAATGTTTCAATACTGTTTTTATTTATACTATTCTTGTTTGTGGTTAAGTCATTCTAAAGTAGAACAGTTACCGACATAACCTCAAAACAGGAAAAGTATAAATAAAATAGGATCGAAACATTATTTTCTCAAACTTTGGACTTTGGAAGGGTGATTCTGCACATTACATACAATCTCAGCGATATTTTTTGAGATTATTTGTATATGTCATGTAA